>PVKV010018666.1:0-44204 GCA_004027835.1 Alouatta palliata
AAACCCCGTCTCTACTAAAAATACAAAAATTAGCTGGGCATGGTGGCACGTGCCTGTAGTCCCAGCTACTCGGGAGGCTGAGGCAGGAGAATTGCTTGAACCCAGGAGGCGGAGGTTGCGGTGAGCCGAGATCGCGCCATTGCACTCCAGCCTGGGTAACAAGAGCGAAATTCCGTCTCAAAAAAAAAAAAAAAAAAAAGAAATAAAATCACCCTCAAATCTCATTATCACTAATGTTAATAATCATTGTAAACATTTTGGTAGTCTTCCAAACCTGCTTTTATGCACATATGCATTCTTATATATATATATATATATATATAATAAAAGGTGAGTACACCTTTATATTCTGTTGGAATTGACTTCATGAACACAATATGTCTTTTGATAAAGACGCTCATTCTTCATTGCCTGGATGCTGATGAGGGCACAGTGAGGGGGGATGGGGCAATGCCCAGACGGAAATGACATCTGCCAGGATCTATGTCTTTAATAATCGGAGGAGGTATTGTGGGGGAATGGATGGCTGACATGAGAGAATTAGAAACATATTTTATTTTGGAACAGACAGGTATTCTCTGATTGGTGGATCTCCGGAAATTAACACAAATTGTGTCATGAATATGCCTTGCTGGATGGAGGCATCTTCTAAAAAGCCAAGCACAAAGAGTTTTCAGACAAAAAGGCATAGCAAGCAACTGTCAAAACACGGTGCCATGTTGAATACTGTCAGCTTCCGTCCATCTGCTGTCTCAAAAAAACCTAGCTTCTCTCTGGCATTCCAGGAATGCTGACAGAAGAGGAGAGCCAGATTCCAGCACAGTAAGTTTATCTGTTTTATTATTTTGGACATCACGGTGGAAAACTTCAACATTCTCTCCGCTTTCGCATCTACTGCATCTACAGGGTTTCACACTGTTTGCTTTGCTTTTTTCAGGGCTGAAGTGTTTTGGGTAGAGAGTTGCCAGATTTAGCAAATAAAAATACAGGCTTTCCCATTAAATTTAAATCTCAGATCAACAACAAATATATTTTGAGCATCAGTCGGGGGCATACAACATTCAGGACATACTTATATTAAAGTATCTGTTGTTTTTCTGGAATTCAAATTTAACTGGGTGTCCTATGTTACATCTCACTATCCTATTCAGAGGGAAATATTGATACAGAACTGAAATTTCTTAATTAGAAGTGAAAACCCTTCAGTTAACCTAGGAGCAATGTGGATGTTCATTAACAACATCCTTCTGTGTTTCAGAAGTGTTGCTCCTAAAGAAAAAATGAAAATGACTATGGGTAATGTAACATCAGCTACCTGAAGAAGACAGTGGGCAGGGACTCCAGCTTTGAGTTTGCACCAGAGTAGCAGAAGTCAGCTTGCTTCTTGCTTCCTTTAAGTGATTGGCTCTGGGGAAAGCAATCATTGTTCAGATACACAGGAATCTACTTAATCTTTCAAATGCCGGTCATGCTCCCCAGATAATGATCCAACACGTGCTTATGTTGCTGCTTCTCAAATTAGTGCACACAGGGGTTGTACGAAGTCAGGTTCAGAAGGGAGTTGATGCTCCAGCAGGGAGCCGGTCCCTAGACACAGAGGCCAGCACTTTTAATTGATAATGAACAGACAGAAGAGGAAAATGGGAACCCTGAGATCTAATGGAAGAAGTGAGATAATTTACTCAATTTGTTTTCCTGGAAAGGAAGACTTTATGTCAAGAATCTGTAATAAAATTAGCCAAGGTGCACACACTTGACTCCATAAAATGCCTAATCACCTTGCTGGTCTGCAGCACCCTTTTCTCTTTATGGGAGCATTTACCAGTTTTTTAAATCTCCTTTGATTCACATTAGAATCAACAATAGCAACCTGTGTTAGTTTCCAGTGAAGTGTTGTATTTGCAAACTTATTAAGGAAGACAGATTTTTTTTTTAGGGCCTCAGCTATAACAGTTTCAAGCCCTAAGTAACAAACAATGCTTTTAAACTTTTATTTTATTAGGAAAAAAAAAACACACAAAGAGACAAAATCTGTAGTTATTTAAGGAGGGAAGACACTGCAATAAGTAGTCATCACTGCTCCAACACCGTTTTATAGAGGGAAATACATTATTAACTCTATATTTTTCTGAGTTTCTAATCTTTTTTCCTCCTAGAATATTTATTTAAAAGGAACACAAAGTTGATTCTTCTTTGTGAATAACTAATGACTTAATGATGATCTATTCCAAACAGCAATAGTTTGAATCTATTCATAAGAAGTAGTCAGACTTTTGGATGGATCCAAGGCCTTTACATTCTGCCAAAAATCCCGTGGATTCTAATTCCCAGGAAATAGAGCCATGG
The DNA here is from genome assembly GCA_004027835.1 of Alouatta palliata. Classification (NCBI taxonomy): domain Eukaryota; kingdom Metazoa; phylum Chordata; class Mammalia; order Primates; family Atelidae; genus Alouatta; species Alouatta palliata. The sequence continues at coordinate 2,347 of PVKV010018666.1, forward strand.
AAGCTCCTGCAAACACTCGATGCACCCCAAAATGAATTCGGTGTGATTGGGACGATAGGACACTCCATCCTACCCAACCCCAGTCCCCATCATCACTTGATTTTCAGGATTCTCAGTCTCAATGCTATCGCCATCCACCTACTTTAAAAATCTACTTCTCCTAAACACCTTAGTTTCTCTTGCAGTTATCTACAGGGAGTTTCCAAAGGTGAAGTAGTTTTTACTTCTTCATCATCAAAATAAGTGAGGGGAGAAAGGATACATTCTGGAAGCTTTATCATTTTTATCATTCCTAAAAATGTATACATTTTATAGGAATGATAATAGCAAACAGTTACGGGGCACTTGTCATCTGCCAAGCACCTCTGATGCATTATCTCACTTAACCCTCAAAGTAACTCAGGAAGGCAGTTACTATTGTTTCATAGGATAGGTGAGGACATCTGCACTCTGAATGGTGAATTACTTATCTGCATCTGTACAACTAAGCAGGTGACAGAATAGGATTCAAACCCAAGCTGCTTTAGTCCAACGTCTACCCTTAACGCTACCTCTATCCTGTGCAACTTAAATGCAGATAAGGGTTGCAAAAGCATGGCACACATGGGGACAGAAAATGTCAGCCCTTTGTCTCGCCACGTGGCAGCGCAAGTCAGTTGTAACCCGGCATCCAGAACCGTCTCTGTAGGAGGCCTTGCCTGGGACTACAACTCCCAGGATGCTGCAGACGGAGAAGCTGGCCAATCAGGGGGTACAGCTTTGCCTTCCCGTGGGCACCCTGCGCCTAACTGTCAGAACCTCGGTGATGGTTGGCAGGGTGGGTAGTGATGGCTACTAGGTCCTGAAGGAGCCTAATCTGGTTTGGGAAGGCGATGACCCCTGAAATTTCCAGGCTGCTCGAGGCTCCATCTCCACCACCCAGCGGTGGGCAGTGGGCTGGGCTGGCCTCCGGGCCTCACACCCCGCGGGGCCAGGGCCTCTCCCTGGAGTCGGTTGGGCTGAGAAGGGGGCGGTTGGCTGGGTGGGTGGCCTGCTGGTGGCTGTACGCAGGCCAGGGTCACTCTGAGGGCATTTTACATTGCCCTAATCCTGTCCACTTGGCAAGAAACCACCAAGAAACTTACTAAGCCCCTAAAGTTCATTCCAAATCCTGTCTGGGAGGGCGAGGACTGTGGAAACTTCCAGCTGCCTCAGACGCCATCTTTAGCTGATGAGGTGGTTCGGCCGCTCACGGCCCCACAGATCTGAGGTTCTTCATGGGCAGCTGGGTCGCTGAGGGCCCCAAAGATCTGGGGCTCCTTCCAGGTGTCGGTTGGGCCAAGGAGGAGGCTGGGCTTTCAGAGTAGAATCTGCGGTGCTAACGATGGCTCCGCAGGGCTGAGGGCCTGGGCGGCGTCCTGTGGCCCGGAGATGGCGCTTTAGTAATATCAGGCCTTGAGTCTGCGACATCCTGGCCTCTGGCCCCCCATTCCCGCGTCACCTACACCCTGGTCTCTGCTTCCCCACTCCTGGTGAATTGCGGTTGGAGCAGCCTCTCCTTTCTGGATAGTGGCCCGACCGAGCTCCCTGGGGAGGGCTTGACCCAGCCCTGTCCTGCCTCCAGTCCTGTGCCAGCCACACGCCACTGTGCCCTCGCTCCACCCACCCGCTGGGCACTCGAGGGCCCTGGAGAACCGGACCCCAGAGCGGAGAGAGGCCACTGTCTTGGACTCTAAAACCAGTTAGTTTCTGCTTTACAGTTTTTTTTTTTTTTTTTTAACATTTTTTTCCCTCATTGTTGAAGTTCTTTAATTCCACCACTCTATCCCATGTTTAAAATACCATCTTTCTTTTTCCCTCTAACTTTTTGATTTGGCATGCATAAGGAAAATAGTCGACTTCCCAGAGTATAGGGGATGGGGGGCAGTTGCAAAGTGCATTTTATTCCTTGATATCTGGGAAATAAAATGAGTTCTTTTACAGTGGCTCTGAAGTGAGAGAAATTGGAGAAAATCTCCCTGCTCAGGAAAAGGTAGAGGCAGAGACTGACTTAAAGGTTAGTTTTGTTTTCATTATTTTGGACAAGCACCTTAACCCATAACTGCCCACCTCTCACACTGCTGGAGTTGTGTATGCCAATTGAGGTTGAGTTTTTCAAGTCATTTTGAGAGACTGAACAGCTTGAGACTAGTTTCTAGTGAACCACCTCTCTGTATAGTATGTGAAACAATTGGTTAAATACAGGTACTGTATAACATAGTAATGTATTAATTTATACATTTCAGGTAACCAAAATTAAAATGTCTGTTACCCACTCCCAAAACTAAAGTAGCCATTTGCTGTCCTCTTAGTGAATTATAATCAAATTCGTTTTTGAGTTTCACTGTGTACTTAAATCATATGTGAGCCCTGTTATTCAAGAATAAGTTAGAAAAAGACATGGACTTACAGAAAATTAGAGAAGATCTTAACACAAATGCTAAATTGTAAGGTAGTTTATAAGTGCTGAGGCTTTCTGAAAAGGGGCGTCTTCATTTCCATTGTAAGCCCTATCTTGTGGATATGGTTTGATTAAGGAAAGAACCTCATCCTATGAATTCCAGTTGAAGTTTTCAGTTGGAAAAATATTACATAACACATTGATGCCTTTTGATGTTAGAATTCTAACCATTTAAAAAGATTTATTTCATAGTTATTTCTGAAATAACATATTTATAGAAATACTGAAAATGCAAGTATTTTAAAAGAACACATAAGTACTGATTTATACACTGTTTCTGTTTTTCTTTTAAAATCAGATGGATGAGAACAGTGTTACTGATCATAAGCTACATGTGAAAAAAATGATTAAAAATATTAATACAATTTCTCTGGAGTTGAAGAAGATAAAAGGTAAGTAGTGAATCACTAAAATGTTTGCATATCGTTATAAAATAAATAGTAGAGCCAATTTGTGTTTCTGCTGGGGTATAAATGAATTTTACCCACTCATTAGATTTCTTTATTTCTTAAGAAATGTTTGCAATGTAAGTGAACTAGATCTTTAAAGACAAATTATGTTTGACTTTGGAGTTAGCAGACCTGAATTCCCATCCCTGACACTAACAAGCTTATCACGTTGTCTAAGCTCTGTACATTTTATTTCCCTTCCTTCCTTTCAACACACCATTACAACGCCATGTCACATTCTGCAACATTCATTGTCTATGAATTCTCACTAAGCCCCATAAGGTTCATTCCAAATTAAAAAGTATAAATTAGATTCTGTGACTTAAAGCTTCTTCATTTTCAGCAGATTGATATTGTAGGATTAGACCTTATAGATCATGATGTTTAGTCACTCACCTCACAGACATATTAAGCACATAAAATCACAATTCTGTGACTGAATATTTCTAGAGATAATCTATGCCTGACCAAACATTTCTTACGTTGGGAAACTTCCTGTCTCACTAGTCAATCCATTCCATTTTAAACAATTCCTCCTCATGGGCTAGCTGAAATCCTCCCCTATTGCTTTCACCTAAGAGTCCTATTTTTAACCATGAAAACTACACCGAATATGTAGTTTTAAGGCCTACAACTATAAGTAACAAAAAGACCAACTTTTACAATAAGGAAAAACAAGAAGATCCAAAGTAGCTCAGCCCTAAAGTTAATTCAGAGGTTTAAAGATTTTGTCAGGGACCAGGTTCTTTCCATCTTTCTGCTCTGTCATGTGCACTCTTTATCAGTTCTCATGTTCATTACCTTCAGAGGTGGGTGTGTATAGACAATCTCTTTTTATAAGTCATTTCCCAGATCCCTCCAGCACATTTCGCTTTCATTGGCCAGATTTGCATCACATGCTGATGCTTACAGCAGCCACAGCCAAGGGGACTGGGACTGCCAAGACTGGTTTGGACCAGTCAGAAGTTACTACTGGAGCTGGGGAAAGGAGCACCTCAAACGAAGTCAAGCTGTGACACCAAGAAGAAAAGGGCGTGGCCGTTAGGCACTAAATAGTGAGTGCCTGTTACACTTTTTCCACGTGCTTTCCCTAGGACAGCATTTCCTAGACTTTGATTTGTGAACCCTGCTGTTTCAAAAGATGTTAGTAGATGGTGTACAGTAAAACAGAGTCCATGCTTTTATGATCAAATAAGCTTGGGAAGTGCTTTATGCTATGTATTTCACAAATTTACAGTACATATTAACAAAGACTCTGAAGAGTGTGATGTTAAAGAAATCTGACTACCCTTAATTCATCATTTCTCAAAACCACTTGCAACATCACAGTGAAGATTCTCTTTCTAAAATGCAAATCTGCAGAAAACCCTCATTGGCTCACCATTGTCCTCAGAATGGACTATACGACCTGTTGAGATCAGGCCCCTCCTTTCCTCTCTAGTCTCTTACTCTGTTCTTCCTGCATGTTCTGTGCTCTAACCATACTGAACTATTTGCATATCCACAAGTGCTCTTCTGTATCTGCTTCAACACATACTTACCCTTCTGAAATCCCACTGTTATACCCCACCTCCACCATACCAGGTTAACTACTAGTAGTCAAGGTTACTTACACTGGAAAACTTTTTTTGAGCCGGCATGTTATTCCTTCTGCCCTTTCGTATCTACCTGCTATGCTGTTTTATAATTGCGTATTTCCTTACGTTTCTTATCCCTGCTCAACTGTAAGTTCCTTAGGGGTATTTCTAGCACTTAACACTGTGCCTTGATTGCTTCAGTTCTTGAAAAATGTTTATTAAATGAATACATGGTTTTGGATGCTTGAACTCATTTAAAACAATTAAGAAGCTTTAGATTCCCCCCACACTTGATTATATAATTTTTCTAGTTTGGAGATTATTCTTTCCTGAAATAAAATGTAATAACTCTGATAGATGTTTTCTTCAGGCATTGTATAGGTAGGTCAGGCAGTTAGGTTCTGAGGGACCTGTAGAGCTACACTCGGAAGGTAGACTTCTGGTAAATATAGAGAATTAAATGAACACTCTGTACACCCTCACTTCCTTCCCTAAATAATAATGTCAGCAGCTAACCCTTATAGCATTTACCATAATCCAGGGACTCGTCTAAGAGCTCCGCATAAATGAACTCTCTTTATAATAATCCTATGAGGTAGGAACTATTGCCATTGGCACAAAGAGATTTAACTTTTTCAAGGTTAAGCAAGTAGTCAGTGGTAGACCTGAGCTTTAAATTTAAGTGATTTTTAAAGAGACAACAATCCACAAGAGATTCCAAGAAGAGATAACAAAACAAAAAACAAATGGAGAAGCAGATAGACAAATCTGAACCCCAAAGTCGAAAAATCTGAACCCCAAGCTGGCTGAATAAAGCCAAAAATAGCCCCTACAACTCAGTTCATGGTGGCACCGGAAACTTCTGGAAGTAGGGTGAAATCTGGATAACAACAGGAGGGCTAGTTAAATATTTAAGAATTGTAGATCCTTAAAGTTTCTTCTGCCCTCTGCAGAGCTGGGCAGCTGTCCCTTCACTATGACAAAAGACGAGGTTAAAACAAGTCTTAGGATTTCTGCGCTGGAGCCACTAGTCATAAGTTGAGGGAGAGTGCTATACTGTAAAGAAGGATGTTGAAACAAAGTTTACATATCAAATTACAGGACTTCCGGTTTTTTGTTTTTTTTTTCCCCCTTCATGGGCTACCAAAATACTGGCAATCAGACTTATACCCTCCAAGTAGAGTTTCCTTTCGGGAATCTGACCAGCCTAAGATAAAAGATCTAAAGATACTAATAGCAGAAATTTTCATAAAATAACCCAGCCAGATCACCCCACATTACTGACTACCACAGGTGCAGAACTTCTAATTGTCTTTTTGGTGACACAGTCTTAAATATGAGCAAACAGCTAAGGCACAACAGATATTTGAGGAATGCATCTAATATAAAAAGCAGAGAAAAATCAACAGATTCAATGAGGAAGAAACAGAAATAATGAGGGGAGATGAAAACTTCAAGAAATGATCATTAACATCTGTATCCGTGAAAGATACTGTATCCATGAAAAAGGAATTAGATACTATAAAAATATTCAGAAAACAAAAAGTAGCTGTTGGAAATGAAAAGTGTGACAGTAGAAATTAAAAGCTCGATAGAAGGGTTGAAAGGTAAAATGAAGAAATTCCCGTAGAGTGTAAACAAAATAACAGAAATGCAAAGTGTTGGTGATGGGTAGGAGAAGTAAGTATTAGAGTCTAAGTCAAAGAAGTCCAATATCCAACAAATGTGAGTGTTAGAGAGAACATAGACAATGATGAAGGGCAATTCATTAAATAAATAAAGAAAATTTTCCAGAGCTGAAGGGCTTGAGTTTCCACAATGAAAGAGTCCACCACAGTGGATGAACATAGATCCATACCAAGGCAGAAGTTTGTCAAATTTCAGTCTACTGAGAGGACCAAAAGATCTGTAAAGCTTCTGAAAAGAAAACATATGAAAATTCTCATATGACTCCAGCTTCCCTGGAGCTTAGAAGACAATGCAGCAGTGCCTTTGGAAATCTGAAGAAATACCATTCCCAACTTAGATTTCTATGGCCAGTTAACCTTCTAATTAAGCATTAGTGTAGAGAAAGAAATTTTCAGACATATGATTTTCTTCCCTCTGGAAGTTACTGAGCCTATGTGCCACCAAACAAAGGCGCAGAACAAAAGAGAAAGACGCAGGAATTTGGGGAAAAGAGCACTCCACAGAAGAGTGGGATAAAAGGAGTCTCTAGGATAATGGTAAAGGGAGTTCCCAAGATACTAGCTGTACAGCAGTGCTGATAAGCAATTAGTCCTACCGGAGCAAATCAGAACGCTCCAGGAGAGGAGAGACGTTTAACAATAGAATAGCTAAAGCGCTGAATAAACCAAGAGGAAATTTACTCAACTGGAGGACATTTGGGATAAATTTCTGATAATGAAGCAATGAAAAAGCCCAGTTATTAACTCTGGTGGGTTGTATGCAGGAAAGAAAATGTCATGCAAGAGTCGGCTGTGAAGAATATTTGTATAATTAATATTTAAACATTAAATAATTAAGCTAAGCAAAAATTTTTCCTTAAGTATATTGTGAGAGAAGAGGGTGAGTGAAAGAACTGTATCTTAGTCTTCTGTGTCAGAGGCAGGTAACACTGAAAATTGAAAAAAAAAAAAATCAAATAAGCATGTCATTTAGAGATATGGAGGTAAACACCTGCACCCCTTACGCCAATAAAAATACTCAAAACAGACACACTGAAACTACCACAGCAACAAAAACAAAGTGAGCTAAAAAAAAAATAATAAAATAAAAGTGGCTGCCTCTGGGAGATTGGAACTACAATTTTTTGTAACATGCCTTAAACTTATCTGATCCTTGGGAATATATGCATGTATAACTTAGATAAAAATAAGTTAAAACCATATAAGTCAAATTTGTATAAATCAAGTTACAGTTTACTAATATTGCTGAGAAGTTGGGCTAAAGAGCCCCCTTTAGTAAAGTGTTATGCCTTGGTTATTTTGTAATACGTAAATCTTATTTTAACTTAGAATGGGGCCCACTTAAGCTGTGGTTTGAAATCACTTGAAAAACTAAATTGGGAATTAGGAAGAAATAGCTACTTTAAGCAATAATAGTTTTTTTTATGACATATGTGCTACAACATAACTTCTGTTTTGTTTTATACAGAGCTCTCCCAGTTATTGCTTTGTGACCTTACCCTACATTTTAATCATCCCATGAAGACTGAGAACTTAACAGAAGCAGAAAGAAACAACCCCCTCTTTGAAGAGGCTAAAATATCAGATGTATCCCCTGTTTCTAACAGTTTTTCTATCTGATTTCTTATTTGTTTGTTGTGAGTTTATTTTTGAATTAACAAATATTTGGGAGAATTGAGTTTACTAATTTGTATATATATAATTTAAAACAAAATTAAAATAATGTTGTAGCCGGGCGCGGTGGCTCACGCCTGTAATCCCAGCACTTTGGGAGGCCGAGGCGGGTGGATCACGAGGTCAAGAGATCGAGACCATCCTGGTCAACATGGTGAAACCCCGTCTCTACTAAAAATACAAAAATTAGCTGGGCGTGGTGGCACGTGCCTGTAGTCCCAGCTACTCGGGAGTCTGAGGCAGGAGAATTGCTTGAACCCAGGAGGCGGAGGTTGCGGTGAGCCGAGATCGCGCCATTGCACTCCAGGCTGGGTAACAAGAGCGAAACTCCGTCTCAAAAAAAAAAAATAATAATAATGTTGTAAACAAGCAGTTCATGTTCTTGAAGGCTGTTGTTCAATGTTTCTAAGAATGGCTTAACTCACCTCACTGATGGCAAGCATATGACACAGGAAATTGGCCATGGGTCACTGCTTATCTTTTTGCTTATGCTTGAATTTGGCTCAGGTTGAAAGAGAGCTACTAAATTATTAATCGATGGTATGAGTTTATATGGATCAGAATTCTCCTCTTAGTGAGTGCCAAGCACAACCCAACAGGCTGCAGCATTTATTGAGTCATGTGACTTGAAAGTCCATGGTTGGTAGATTTCAGGGACCCCCAATAATTCATCTATCCTTTTACTGTGTTTTTGTGTGTTGGCCTCATTCTCTTCTACAGCAGACTGGTTCTTATAGATAATTGGTGAATGGGAATAGTTGCAGGGCAGCAGACAGTTCCAAGTGTATAACATTGCCTTTTGGGGACCCCCAGATAAAAGATCTTGTCTCAGGCTTCATGTGTAACATTCCAGAGAGTGACCCTGACTGACCCAGCTTTAGTAAGATATTTATCACTGAGCAGGGTTCTGAGCAACTCCCATTGATGCATCTGGGGTCACATACAAGAAAAGAGGCAAGGCTCAGCCAAAAGGAGTTGCCGGTGCTTGAAAAGAGAATGCTAGTCATGAAAATATCAGCTTCCCAACATTGATTTCAGTCATAGCCGCGGAATAGAACATCATCTAATCCTAATGGCCCTTTCCACCAGGAGATTTAAAATGAGTGTTTTATAAACATGATTCACTACCAAATAGTTGCTTTGAAATCTATCAGGTCCTTCATTTTACATATTTTTGAACCCTAAGGATAGAATACGGTGAAGCAAGACAAGTGAGCTTACTCCGTGCTAGAACCTATGGTGTGTGCTATCCTGACTACCTTGCACCTAGCTCACTTGTTTAACACAGAAGAGCCACTAAGTAAATACTTGCTGAATAGCCTTTTGTATAGACATGTAAATGAATGCAGGGTTTTCAGCCTTAGAACTCCCAAGTTTTGGACCTAAACTGAGAACTTCTGGTTAAGGATGAGATTTTGGGAAACACCATTTTTATCATTAGTTAAAAGTCTTTACATTCCATATACTCCTTATCTTAGCCTATCATCAGTTTTAAACTGGTGACTTCTTAGATTCCTTCCAATATTCTTTTTATTGGTTCATGAAAATGAAGACGCAAGATATTCTTTTCCATTCTGAAAACTTGTAGATTAAGCAGAAACGTCAAAAATTGTTGCTAATAAAAGTTGTTCAATAATAACCAAGGTCCCAAAGGGAAAAATTTGAAAAACAACTGATTGTCACTGTTTGGCTGAATAGTGATTAAATAGTTTTTTAATCTGGCTGAATGCCTATACTTTTTGTTAAGTGAGATTTGTAAATTAAAGGAAAGAGCTGAATTACTTCAAAGCACTTACACAGCCTGTTTGGAAAGGATGAGGAGAAGGGGCTTTATGGCAGAGTTGTCAGGGGATGACAAGATATTGAAGAGCCTTATCAAATAGGAGAGTCTGAACAAATTTGTCTACCATGTTGCTCCCTCATCTTCCCAGGAAGCCTTTGGTAAAATCCATATCCCTGGACAATGTTTTTGGGGTTGGGAGAAGGTGGAGGTGTGTGTGGTGATGGTGTGGGTGTGGGGATGTGAAGAAATGCCAACTTAACCCCAGATGTGTTAATTAAACCTAGACCCACAATCCACCAAAGTCTCATCCCTAAATTTAAAATGTTTTCTTTTGCTATTTGTAGTTTAAATTTTTTGAAGACAAATATATAACAGTAGGGACTAAAAGTCAATAAAGTTGTTTTAGGAAACCAAAAAATTAAAGCAAAAGACTATTTTAATCCCAGAAGTTATTTCAACATGCATTTATCTTTTCATAAAAAATTACATAAAAATTCCCCCAGGAAAAAATACCAAATGAGTAAGAATAAAATTGTATTTTTGAAGGCTCTTAAATTATTGCTGCTGAGAAAATGAGGTTTAGTCATTTTCAAATTACATGTATAAAACTAATGAATGCCTCTGACTGACAGAGGTTTGGCTGTAAAAACAAATTAGTTTTATGTGATGCCAATAACTATTACTGTTTCAGTGTTTTAAAACTTGCCCTAAATTGTTTCTGTAGCTGTGTAAACTACTGTATTTTGAAATGGGTATTAAAAAATACACAGCTTTTAAAAAGTGAATTATTACAGTGCACTACTAGACTTCAAGTGTGAACATGACTCACGCACTTTACAAACATTGAAGAAGAATAAATAAATTATGGGAATTTGACAGTCTTCATTTCAAACACTGTTTTTAAAGGAAAGGATAAAACCCTTGGGTTCATGGGGAGGGGTTAAATTCAGTCCTAAGTGTTTATCCGTTGCCCAAGGCTGATTGATCTCGTGTTGGCAACAGAGGCAGGAGGACGGTTCATTTGCTCAGCTATAACTTGCTATGGGTATCCTGCAGCATGCGTTAATGTGCACTGGTATCTGGAACCTCGGTTTTTCCCATCAATGAGCAGAAGTGGCATTTTCCTGAAGTAGTCAATAATATCTGACACAGACAGAAAGTCCTGAAAGAGTCAAGATAGGGAGATGAGTCAGCATTGGAATGAAAAGCATGAACCTCACCCTCAGTTTTTTTGTCTGCATAATATATCCTGCCTCTTCAAGTTATGAGGATTGTGGGAAAAGTATGTAAAATGTGGCAAGTAGTTTAATGATTTCTGCTATAGAACTTTGAAGAAAATTCCTCACAAACATCCGACAAACCATGGATAAAAGATAAAATAAGGGCTGGGCACAGTGACTCATGCCTGTAATCCCAGCACTTTGGGAGGCCAAGGTGGATGGATCACCTGAGGTCAGGAGTTTGAGACCAGCCTGACCAACATGGTGAAACCCTGTCTCTACTAAAACATAAAAAAAAAAAAAATCAGCTGGTTGTGGTGGTGTGCACCTGTAATTCCAGCTGCTTGGGAGGCTGAGGCACGAGAATTGCTTGAACCCAGGAGGTGGGGGTTGCAGTAAGCCAAGATGGCACCATTGTACTCCAGTCTGGGCAAGAAGAGGGAAACTCCATCTTGAAAAAAAAAGATAAAATGTGTGTGTGTGTGTGATGTAATTTGAAATGCATATATTTTTAACTTCATATGGAGGGGTCCTTTAAATAGTCATGATTACAGTATCCTTGCCACGGGGTTGCTTTGTTTTTGGTTTTGGTTTCTGTATCTCTATTTCACCCCAGTCATTAATATTGTTAGGAGGTTTAAGGACTCAGGAGGTCAGACACAGTTCACGGCGTCCAGAGGCAGGATCTGCAGCATAGCACAGGAGTTCCTTCGTGAACTCTCTACTGTGTCCTCACTGCCACCTCCACACTCATTACGGCTCAGCAGCCAAGTCTTTGCATCCATAGCCTTGATCTCCCCAGCCTTGATTGCTAGAGAGAGAAAAGCCTGATTCAACTTTCTAGACATGGCTCACAACTCACATAGGAACCCTAACGGGATAATGCACTTCCTTTAAGACTAATCTGCTAGGTACCTCCTTCCACGGCAGCGGCAGTAAGTGCTCCACACTGGACCAAGATAAAGCTTGAAGGGCAAAAACCTCTGCTTCTACAGGGTCTGTGCAGCTCTATCCACTACCGACCAGTGATTCAAACATTTCACCATAAGCATGCATTGTTTTCTACTCATTAACGTTATCATAACAAAAGTATGTGAATCGGAAGTTATGGGCAAGCTGTTTCTCATTCTGGACATGTTTTATTCAGCTGGTCCTCCTCTTGGAACTTTGAACTTAGAGTATCTTTGGGGCATTACCTTCAGTTGCTAGTTTCCTTTGCAAAAAACTAGCCCTGAGGGTTTCTTTCTATTCGTTCTGATTACCACTCAAAAAGTGACTAGCATGAGAATCTAAACCTCAGCCTGAGAAGAATTTCTTTGGCAACCTGATCATCTTCATGGGGCTAACCCTCCATTTGGTTAAGAAATGAGCCAAGTTATTTGAATAATCACCACAGCAAATATTCTGATTTTTCCCCTTTTCCAGTGATGTCAACTTAAAATGTAGCCTACATTAAAATTATGTCACAGAGGTGAATAATAGCAGGAACTTGCCTTTGACACCATCTGAATAGATTTTTTAAAGTTAAATATACATTTTCCTGATTTTAAAAGTTATACATGTGATTATTTGGAATAAAAGATATACAGGAAATAATCCTATGGCAGAAGTAACTATTGTAAACATTTTGCTTTATTTCTCTTCCAGTAAATGAAGGACTTCACTAATGTGATTTAACTCTAAATTCACCATACAGCCTGGACTCCCAAAGATTGCTCCATGAAAAGATGCAGAGAGGCATAAATGAAGATTTTGGGGAAATGTTGAAATTTGAAATCCTTACCTCTTTCCCTCGGAGTCCAGTTCCCAACAAGTAAACTTGACTTTCCTGCTGATAACGGATCTGGATGTTGTAAACTTTATCTTTATACAACACCATGAGGACATATGGATTGGTTATTGTTTTTTTAGAGCTGTCTCTAACCAGAAAAGTGCCATCCTGAAAGGATAAATTCCTGTTATTACGGGAGCAGTGAAAGTATTTTTGTTGCTTGTAAGAGTAGTAGGCAAGCCTCCAGGTATCTGACAGACCTGCAGCTTCTTGACTGCAAAACCTGTCATTCAAGGAACATTTGGTTCTCCAAACAGCTACAGATTCCATGTGTCATGAGTTTTTTTGTTATCAAGAAAGGCAACAGAGATTGTATCAGAGAAATTTCTAAGTCAATCTCGTTAAAGTCTCTTGATAAAAAAGGAATCTTTAGTTCAATAATAAATAATGGGTGCTTGAGTGAATAAAAGGCGAGGAGAAATAACAAACTTTATTGGTTAACTCAAGATATATCTTCCTACTATTCCTGTAAGTTAATTCCCTAACCTTTCTTTTCCACATCCAAAGTCAGAAGACACCCAAATGCCATGAAATTCACCGTTTTTAAAATCTTGTGATCTCTAGATAGTCTTTCCTTCATCAGACACTTGACCAAAATTGAATGCAAATGTTCCTCTTTTCTTATCTTCTTCTGATATTTGCTAAACTACTGTTTTGACTGTTCTGTACTTTAAATTTCCATTCAATAAATTATTGCTACATAATATTAATACTATACAAATCTAATATTAAAATAAAATTAATTAGTAAGGACTCCTTTAAACTACTCCCTTCTCCTCATACCAAATCAGAATAGCTTTAAATAGCCATGAGTTGGCAATAACGGCTTTCCTCTGTTCCTTTTATTCCAAGTTAATGAGCCTGTCAGAACATCTCTGCTAATCAAACATACTTCTGGACCAATGATTCACAGTCTTGGCTTCAAATCAGAATTACCTGGGAAGTTTTGAAGAGTCCCAGAGCTGACATAGAACTCCAGAATAATCAGAATCTCCAGGTGAGACCCAGGAATCAAGATTTTTCAAGAGCTCTCCGGGTGATTTAAATGTGCAACTACTACTGAGAACTGCTGTCGAGTTTAAATGTGAAAGATAAAGGATCTTTGCTTTCCCATTTCTGATTAATAAATTTAAGGTAAAGTTTCAGCACTGGCTACGAGAAATATGTTTAACACCTTATGCTATTAAAAGACTAGTTAGAAATGTCTAGGACAAAAAGCAAAAAGTTTGTCAGTATCAGTCCTGTCACATCAATGTGGATGGCACATCTGTGTTAAGAGGAAGGTAGAGCTGGTATGATGTTGAAGCCTTAGGGGAAAGAGAGCCTCCTTCTGACACCATATGATCCCCATGACAAGGCAGACTCTTTTATTAATAAAATCTCCTAAGATTCTGCCAACCAAATGACTGCCTTAACTTACATTCTTCTGCCAGCTGAATGATTCCTGAGCCTAGGAATCCCTGCTATGGGTGCTGGTAGTCTTGAAGCTGGCACTAATGGGTCTCCTAGGTATTACAATTAGCAACAGCACCTGGAAGAATTCCTAGCCCGTAACCGGTACTCAGGACAAGTCAGTTCCCTTTTCCTGCCGTGAATATGTATAACTATGTTAAAATAAACTATAGCACAATACCTGGTTTATCTTTCTAAGAGCAGCTTCTGCCTCTGGTCGGGTAATATAAGAAACGTACCACTCTTCATTTAATGAATTCTGAAAATGTAAATTTTTAGAAACTGAATAAATTTTACAGTTACATATGAAAAGAAAAGCCTCTGGGTAATCATTTCCATAAATCACCACCTCAATTCCAGGAGGTTTGAAACATTTGTTTTCTTAATTTGCATAGAGTGTCATTTAGTTGGGGCTAAATAGAAGGTGTTTTGTGTGAACTGCTTTTCATCATGACATTGGTTATAAAAGTACCTGTGAATAAGTGTTCCTTACAGTATGGAACCTCTAATCGGAAAAGATACAGATACAGTAATTTCTTCAGTTTAGCATAATAACCTGCTTGATTAAAAAAAAAAAAAAACTGGGGTTAACAGGTAGTTAAGTGACTAATCAAGGTCATAAACTAGGAAACAAAAAACAGGATTATTTTTCTTGCTGTTTAATGCAAAACACACGTTTGTCATTCAAAGAGTCTGAATAAACACCAAGGAAAAAGAACATATTATTCATCTGAATCTTCTCCTTTAACTTTTTTTTCTGAATAAATAAAATAAAAGAAGAAGATAAAAATACAGAAGAACATTCAGTGGGAGTTTCTGGTGATTCTTTTACCAGGGAAAAAGCAAACAAACAAAAATAAAAACGTCTGCTCTCTTACCTCTTCTTCTTCTGCAGGGGAGGGGGGCCGAGGTTTATTTGGAAGTGGCAAGGGGAAGTTTCTGCCTTCGGCTCTGAGAGGTGGTCTGTTGCTAGGGCCTTCAAAAGTATAGAATTCTGAAAGTTAGTTTACTTTAACCTAACTTCAGTTTTACTGCTATCAAAACACATTTTCCCTCAAAAAATATCCTTGTGATTGTTCCAATAGTTAGCGTTTTAAGAAACCAGGGCTTCAAAAATAATTTTCATCTGTTTGAAACCATGAAGGCTGCTCAGGCATTACTCTGTAATCATGCCAGTAAAACTTTGAGAAGAGAACCTCAATTTTGAGTGATTTTCTAAAGGTGCATGTTACATAATATAAAGTCACTGGATCCCTTTATAAAAAATTCACAATTGTTTCAATGAACGTGAACATCAAAACGAAGATTTGAGAGACAAATCCTTCATAGATTCCTATAATATCAGCATAGGCAGAATGGATTCCCAACAGCTGATGTAGAGACAAGGCAGTAATGAAGATAATTATGTTCTTAATGTTTCCTCAAGAAGAAAAGTAAGGGACCCAAGAGAAGATGAAATTACCTTGACAATATTGTTAGCTTTTAGGATCAAAGTTTGCTCTCTGCTGTTCTAACTAAATAGGTAGAACTGTTCAACTCACATAGAAGGCACTGGGCGGGTGGGATGGCTCAAGCCTGTAATCTCAGCCCTTTGGGAGGCCGAGGCGGGGAGATCAGCTGAGGCTGGGAATTAGGATCACCTGACCAACATGGTGAAACCCTGTCTCTACCAAAAATTCAAAATTAGCCGGGCATGGTGGCAGATGCCTGTAATCCCAGCTACTCGGGAGGCTGAGGCAGGAAAATCGCTTGTACCCAAAAGGCGGAGGTTGCAGTGAGCCGAGATTGTGCCACTGCACTCCAGCCTGGGCAACAGAGTGAGACTCCCATCTCAAAAAAGTAATAATAATAATGATAAAAAAAGTCACTACAGATCAGGACGGTTTTGCTGGGCACCTATAAACTACCCAGCGCTTGGGCCTCATCTTCTCTAAAACCCTTTTTTCTCATTTACAGTTCCTTGAAACTTTAGGAGAATGTTTCCCAATCACAGGAAAGGTTTACTTGTGTTTATTGCAGTTGCCCAGGCTGTTTTCTATGCCCCAGGCTGTAGTCAAAAAAAAAAAAAAAAAAATTCTGTGAGTTGAATGTTCTCTTAATGATTCATCCATCATTCATTCATACCTTCAACAAATATTTATTCAGCGCAACTCTGTCCAGATCTTGAGTAAGGTACTGTGTGTACAGTTTTTTTTTTAATCCTCACAGCAACACTACAAGGTAGGCATTGTCTTCATTTTGCATATGGGGAAATACAGGCTCAGAGGCTAAGCAAATCATATGCTAACAGTGGCAAACCCAAGACTTGAACCTGTGGTTACCAAATGTTACTGTGCCTGCATCAGAATCGCTGGGGGACTTTTGAGCACCTAGGGCCCAGACGTCTGCAGGTTAGCAAGTACCTCCAGTGGTTCTACATCAAGGTTTGTCACTATGTCTACCTAGTTATACCACTGAGGAGAGGAGAGGAGTCACCTGGAAGGGCTAGTCTCCTGAGCCACATACCAGGATTATTTAAGATGGTCCTTCCCTGTTCTAAACAAGCTGGCCCTGAGCTGCCAGTGCCTTCCTTCCTTACCCAAATTCCCAATGCCTAGGCAGACCTTCCCCATCCCCATTTTTGTGCAGTCCGACATTTGCACTTTTACAATGCTTGTTGAATGAATGAAACCTAAAAATACTGGAGAGTAACAGAATTGAGGCCCATGTGGCATGGCTGTTCTACAGTTGAGGAATAATTCTCTTTCTGCGTCTGCACCTGCAGGCCAGCATCATAGAGTCATAATTCACAACAGAGAAGGACATACACTTTTTTATTGTAGTCACCTACCACCCTTAACATCTAGACTCTCAGGAAAGTCGTGATAGATTTTTGGACAATGCTCAACACAATCTTTACCCTTCTGATGTTGGAGCAACCAGTGGAGAAGATTGAGGACCAGGTGTCCTGGCAGTCTTAGGGGAAAAGAGGTCAATTTGGATTAAGATAGTGTTCCAGAAATAATGAACTATTTTCCTTAATAAGCCTCATCATGGACTCATAAAGCAGATCTGTGGAACTTGCTTTGAAAATCTTGCTGTGATGTGTCTGGAACTCAGATGGCTACAGAGGCAAGGAAGTAACATAAATGTGTGTTTGCAAAACATAGTGAGTTTTGGGGATTGTGGAAAATTAGGGATTGGGTGGGAAACTGTGAAAACCATGTTGTGAATGTAGACACCATAACCTCAAATGCTTAGAAGACGCTGAAAACTTAGTGGGTGCCCCTGGCGTCAGCAGTTGGATCTCACCCATCTATGGAATGATGCATTCAACTGAATACCTTAGATGTGCTATTTGAAAAAATGTTTATTCTCAGGCTACAATTCAAATTTATTAATATAGTTTTCTACTTAACACACACTGGCATTTCTGCACATGGAACATGACCGCAAAAAGAGTGGCTTTTTTTTTTTTTTTTTTTTTGAGACGGAGTTTCGCTCTTGTTACCCAGGCTGGAGTGCAATGGCGCGATCTCGGCTCACCGCAACCTCCGCCTCCTGGGTTCAAGCAATTTTCCTGCCTCAGCCTCCCGAGTAGCTGGGACTACAGGCACGTGCCACCATGCCCAACTAATTTTTGTGTTTTTAGTAGAGACGGGGTTTCACCATGTTGACCAGGATGGTCTCGATCTCTTGACCTCGTGATCCACCCGCCTCGGCCTCCCAAAGTGCTGGGATTACAGGCGTGAGCCACCGCGCCCGGCGAAAGTGGCTTTTTTTGTTCTTCTTCACAGCATTTTTAAAAAATTTAAGTCAACATTTAAAAATTGAATAATTTCATTTTTCTTGAGAAAAAAGTTGGAAAATCTGGCAATGCTAAGCCAGTTTCCTGGAATGGTAAAGATCTACTTACTAGAGTTGGGTAACTTTCCACAGTCATTTGATGCTCAGTCCCTCAACAAGCTTTTTATTTATTTATTTATTTATTTTGAGATGGAATCTCACTCAGTCACCCAGGCTGGAGTGCAGTGGCGCAGTCTTGGCTCACTGCAACCTCCACTTCCCGTGTGCAAGCGATTCTCCTGCCTCAGCCTCCTGAGTAGCTGGGATTAAAGGCATGCGCCACCATGCATGGCTAAGTTTTTTTGTGTTTTTAGTAGAATCAAGGTTTCACCATGTTGATCAGGCTGATCACAAACTCCTGACCTGATCTGACTGCCTCAGGCTTCCAAAGTGCTGGGATTACAGGCGTGAGCCAACATGTCCAGCCTCATCAAGCATTTTAAAGCATCTACCAAATGCCTGTCACTTGCAAGTCTTTAAGGATAAAAAACACAAATCAGTTCTGCCCTGAGGCCTTTCAAAGTGGTCCATGAACCAGGAGTAACAGCACCACATGGAATGTGTTAGAAATGCAGGAACCAGGGTCTCATCCCAGACCTCCTGAATTAGAATCTGCATGTTAACACATTTGCTGGGTGATTTGTACCCTTGTTCAAGTTGCAGAACACTCTAAGCACACACTTATCACGGACATGGTATTATTAAAAATATGGGCCCCTGACTTCACTCCAGACTTACTGAATCAGAGTCTTTGATTCTGTAAGAGATTCAGTTCTTAGTCTGTATTTTACACACGCTTCCCAACTCACAACAATGGACAGATTGATCACGGAAATATACAACTGCAGAGAAAGCCAAGCACGATTCTGAGGTCTATAAGGAAACAGCAGCAGGAGGAATAGTTCTGCGTGGGAAGATTGGGAATGAGGGCTGGCTTCCTGGTGAAGTGTGTGTAGGTGTGTCCGTGTGTGTATGTGTGTATGCATATGCATGTGTGTACATGTACATATGTGTATGCGTGTATGCATATGTGTGCATATATACGTGCATGTGTGTTTGGATGTGTGTGTGTGTGTGTGTGTGTGTTGTTTTAGGTACTATCCTATCATTCCTACAGCCCTTGGCACACTGCAAAGACTGAATTAAATGTTGAATGAGGAAATCAGATGCTTTTAGGAAACAACAAAACCCTTGTCAAAATATTTTGGAACAGATCAGGAATCCAGTCATAACGGCATGATGACTGAAGCGGGTCAGTCATCATGACAAAAGCCCAGAGTACAAACCTTGAGAGAAGTATGGTGGCAGGGACGCACTCTGTGGAAAACTGCTGTTACTGAGGAGACAGAAGAAGGTCGAGATTTTAGTCGGATTGGGGTGATGGGGCCAGAGAGGGGAGCTGGGTTAGGGAAGCCAGACTGCAAATGCTTCTTGATTTGGTATCACTTCCCCTGCTGCTCCCCCAAACCATGGGGGCTGGTCAAAGGGAGGGAACTTCCCTACATCCCGCTGTGGACCGTGCCAAATCTAACAAGCTTTATCAAGCAGAACAACAACAGCATTCAACTGCGTAGAGGGCACTTAAAAATTACTTTAACAATTGGCTGCAACTTGAGCTCTTTGAGTTTGGAGAATACAGAAGTCCTCTGAGAAGCGGAAAGTATATTGATGAGCATGTCTTTTTGTGAGCAGTGAATCCCCAGGGCTTAGGGTCTGCAAGGAGACAGCAGGCCAGGTGAGAAGGGAGGAAGCGGTAGGTGGGCTCTGCAGCCGAAGGTAATAGCATTTGCAGGGCTGGGGTGGGGAGGCGGGCCCGGGCAGTGGGGGAGCAGGGTGGGGATGGGGTAGGGTGGGGCTGAAATGCTTTCTGTTCCCTCCACATTGAGCAGCAACTCCCACACCCATCAGTCCAAACCTTCAGGGAAAGTCTGCTCTGCACAGCAACCTTAGGCTAGCGGGATTGTATGCAAATGAAGGATGGGGTTGGGGCTTAGCATGGTAGAAAGCAGCCGGAGAGTCAGCAGACAGGGCAGCCTTTCTCCTGTTCATGCCTCTGCCCCTGGGCAGCCTCATACCAGCCCTGAGAAACAGCTGCTACTGAGAAAACAGATGTGCTAGGACAGAGACTGCAATGAATTCTTAGCATCTGCCAAGCACAACGTGCATTTTCTCACTCTTTCCAACCAAGATGCAGATGAACTTCAAGTATTTAAACTAACCTGAGTTTCTTAAATATGATTGCTTGTTTGAACTCATAAAGTGAAAATATTCTTCATTTTCTACCAAAAGGCCCATTCTATCTAGAAGGATCAAGGAGGAAGTCAATTCCTCACCCCTCTCGCCTCAAGCAGAGACTCAGTGGACAGTGGTGGATTAACATACTGTTCTAAATGCGAAGCTTGGTTTTATGTCTTAAGACCCAAAATGTTCAGACCCTACTCATTTCCTTCTTCCTCAATCCACCTGGCATTACTTCAGTACTGGACAGACCTAGACATTATATTAAGCTAGAATTTCATGACAGAGCCACAAACCTTTCTGAGAATGCTCCAGACACGTGAGAGGATGGGAGAGAGTGCTTGGGGCTTGGCTTAGTAGATCTCGAAGGGAAAGTATTGGAGCTCATAGGAAGTAGTGCTGGCTGGGGCAAAGGCCTCTGATGCACTGTGCAGAAGTAGAAAACAATGAATGAAATTGTCAGGCCCCAGTTGTCACTAAGGAACATTCCATAACTGCCCCCTCCGCGCGCCCAGTTGGAAACAGCTATCATAAAGAAGACACAAAAATGCAACAGATCAGATGGAATTAGGAAGTGGTGAAATGGAATCTTGTTCCCAAGGTGTTTCTACATGACTTAACCACCACAGAATCCATCTACAAAATGGTGCAGATCTAGATAACACCCTAAAATACACATTTATTTTGTTTTTCATTTTTTGAAATGTTAACTTGGCAGAAAATTGTCGACTGGAAACCTTATAAATTTCAGAGATTATTTGCAAGTTTTGCTTTATAAAAGTCAAACTTTTATGCTGTCTCATTCATTGGCAGTTACTGATTCTTTACCCATGTGTGTTGGAGGACATAAATGCGAGAAATTTTTCTATCAAACCATGCATGCAGTTTTACCGTTTGTGATCTGATTAAGTAATCTGCATTGTTACACATGAATTTAGTATTCTTTGGTAATCCAACCAAGTAATTCCATTTTATTACAGTTACGCAGCATGCCAATTGATATAAGTCTACTTAATACTAATTCAAGAGTTATAATTGATTCTATGGGGTTCCTGTACTAAACAATTCCATTTGAATCCCTGAACAGGAAAATGAAAGAATGAGTTATATGCTGTAAAAATGTGTTTCTGAACATACCATCATCTTCGTCCTGGAAAGGGGAAGAAAAAAGAAGATATTAAGCTATCATCAAAATACAATTCTTAAAAGAAAAACTGCATTTCTCAGTCAAATAAATGTCTGTTTCTTTCTTTGGCAGTTATGCATCCTCATAATCAATATACTGTGAAGAATAATAGAACTCCCTAGTGGTTCATGATTTCTTAATGCAAACAGTCATCTAAGGGCGTTCCAGTCTGAGACTATCCTCATATACTTAGCATGAAATAGATTCCGAGGTGCCTAAAAGGGCCCAAAGATATAATAATATTGACAATATCTACAATGTGTCCAAAAGATTCATACACAAGATTTTATTCAGTTCCCTTAGTGACCCTTCAAGAATGTAACATCCTCATTTTACAAAAGCATGATGCTGAGGAAAGACTCTTAGTTCACTAGGAGTTGCAGAGATGGATTCAACCCCAAATACGTCTGACCAAAGCTCAGCCTTCTTTTTGGCTCTCTTTTGCAATGGCCACTCTTCTTAAGAGCAGTTAAGACCTTATTTATACGGTGGCTTACAAGGTTCATCTACAACCCTCACCATTTTATCTTCAGAGCAACCTTGTTAGAGGCTATTTTCTCTTCTACTCGGATAAGAAATGAGCTTCAAAGAGACAAAATGATTTTGCCACCAACTAGTCAGGGCCAACTTGAACTTGTTTAGTTGAGCCAGATCTGTAGTGATGAAATAGCATCTTTCTCAGAGTGTTGTTATAAGGATTAAATTAGATACTACTTGTGCCTGGCTTATGTTAGGTGCTCTTTAATAAAAGTTTGCCGTCATTAATCCTACCACACACTGAGATAAGGCCAAAAAGACCACAGTCAAAATCATTCATCCCATTGGCCAACTGGGAGTCCCAGCAAAGAGCTGCATAAATAAACACACATGGGCTCACAAACCCCCAGTGACAAAAATCATTCTTCAACACTATTGCAACCATGTAACCTCTGGTTCCAGAAAATACAACTCCCGGATTCTCATGAGCACAAGTCAATCCTTCCAGAGACCCGGAACCTGGAATGTGACGTTATTCTCACTGTCCAGCCTTACCTCCACTTTGTCCCTATCTCTGCAGCCAAGCTGCTCGTTTCACTGTCCCAGTAGCTTCCGTGGGCACTAGCATCTACGTGCTCAGAATACTCCTGAGGGTAATGCCCTTGGGCTTTCTTTAAGAATGACTCTATCCTGTGTCTTCCCTATCATTCAATGACCAGCGTAAATCTCACCTCCTCTAGGAAGTCACCACTGGCTTCTTGTCCCACACGGGACACTTACTTCCCTCAGCCCCACAGAGCATCCCATGATTGCATGCTATCTGGCACGTGGGGTTGCAGGTGCGCCTGTCTCCATAAGATCTCAGCACTTTATTGGAACAAGCACAGCATCTGGCACAGAGTTCAGAAATAGCAGGGACTTGTGGGCTGAGCCCTTGAATGAGAGCAGGGGTCTGACGGCCTTCAGAGGGCTTCTGGTATAGAGAAACTCAGACAGATCTGGGTTCAGATCTTGGCTATTTATAAGCATGCAATTTGCAAGGAGTATCTTATTCCTTCTAAGCCTCAGTTTCTGCTTCATAAAAGAGAAAAGATGATTCCTTATAGGCTCATTATATTCATATTAAAGCGAGTAATATCCAACTCTCCTGGTTTTCCTCGGATGGAGGGATTTCTTGGGGCATGGGACTTTCCATTGCTAAAACTGGAAGCATCCTGTGCAAACAGGGACAGCTGGTCACATTTAAGCAGCATGGCAACGTGCACATGGTAAGCATTCAAGAAATGCTCTTTCTCCTTTTTTTCAGGTTGTGGAAGTATTGAAAAGGAAAACAGTAGCCTAGGAAATTGAGGCATGGCCCAAACTTCTGGGCATCCCTTATGTTATCCTCTTCCTCTCCCTGCACCCTCTGTTAATTACCAGCCCCTGGTAATGGGGCTGCAATTAACCCAGCTACCCTGGGAGGTCTTAGAGGGACACAAGCTAAACAACACAGCATGATGGGCTCCAGGCAGTGACCAAGGCCCAAAGACAGACGCACCAGCCCTGCAGAGTCCCCTGGGTGCAGGCCCTGCACCAGGTGCTGGACCAAGGCCAAGGTGGGTGGAGTCCCAACCTCCTCAGAGCCCATGCTGCTTTTCCCTGTATCAGGCACTTACAAAATGACATTTTATACTTACATTCTCTCTTCTGTCTGGTCCCCATCCATGCCTGAAATGAATAAGGGCAAAGAAAAAGAATTGAGCATAAAGAGTTTCAAAGAGCCAGCCTCAGATACAGTTTGCTTCATTGAATAATGAGAAATTAAACCCACTGAGCCCGGGGGAAGATGGGAAGTAACAAACCCCCGCAGAGCAGGCGAGAAGCGGGGAAGGGAGATTTAGTTACTCAATGTTCTGTCATCATTGCGTGCTGAGCTAGGCGAACCTTTATTCTGTGTAGCTAATGCAGCAAATCATTATAAATATATATACATGATTTGGTCAGCAAACTAACTGTTTAGTAGTTATTACATTTTACGGAGCTGTTGTTTCTGCCAAGAAATGAAAACATTTTAGGTAATATTCTCCCTTGCTGTTGTTTTAAAACAGCCCTCTCAGAGCCCACCTTGGTGTAAAGAGAAGACAATTAGAAAACATTACTGCTTTGGGACCGTTCTAAAGGGGGCTTGGTATGCTTTGCCCAGATGAATGAGCTTGTCAAACAGATTTGGGGACAGCTGCCTTAGGGCTGCGACAGGCATCTGCACTGCCTGGGCTGGATCGTGTCCTCTTTGGGGAGGAGGGAAGAACAGGACAATTTGTTGAGCACCTCCTCTGTGTCTGATGCTTTACCCATCATCATCACATCCTGTGTTTATTTAAAATTTTGGAATTTTGTTCCTTATCAGTTTGTTGCACTAATTTTGACTTTTAAAAAATATGATACTAAAATGTTACCAAACTCCATTACTGAGGGGGTTTTTTGGCACACTTTAGTTCTGGCCCTAATTTAATCCTCAAAACAGCCAAGCAAGGGTGATAGTTATGACCCCTGAGTCACAAATGAGATGGAAGCCTGGGTTGTATCCTTTATAAGTACTAGGGTTGGCCTTGACCCCAGGTACATGTGCACCATTTGGTAAATAGGCTGAAATCTACTTTATAGCAAAGTTAAAAATACTAAGGCAGAGCTCAGTATTCTGCAATTATAAAATGTGGTTAAACAGTAAGAAAGACACTTGCTGTGACCTAAAAACCCTCCCTGATCATTTCCTCTCTGCTACGTGTGTTGAAAAATCAAATGGTAAGTACAGTTCCTATGCACTGTGAAGGCTTTGCTATAATGAGGTAGGAAAACTCAATAAAATATTTGACTGGCGTCTCTACAAACAGCAGTCATCCCATACCCTTGATTAGATGTCGCCCTACTCATTTCTCAGAGTCAATTTCCTTCAAAGAGACCCTGATCCTTCACAGCCAACCTTGAAGGCTCAACATCCCTCAAGCCACAGCAAGAAAAGGCCCGCCCTGCCCAGGAGCGCCGAGGAGCCTCTGTTCCCACTGCAGAGTTCTCACTGGACAGGCTGTCTGTAGGCCACTCTGAATGACAAGCTCAAGCAAGAGCAGACAGTTACTTTGGCACAGGTGGCTTCTTCCCTGGCAAGGGGCTGCTTCTTTCATGTCTTTCCGTGGTTGGTGGTAAAGGAGGCTTTTGTAACTTGGGTAAATGCTCCCCGAGAGGCCTGTGGAATTCAGGAAAGGGATGTATGAGAAACAAACTTTGCAGAGGCAGAGTTCTACAGAGTGTCCCAGGTACCCTCATGTGGATGCAACAGTCTTACCTTCCCGCTGGAATCGATGGCTGCAAGACAGGAGGGAAGACAGATTAGTGTCCAGGCACTTTTCAAAGAATGAGGACAAGATGTGAAATAAACGAACAAAACCAAAAAACAAGGGAACAGCTTACCTTGTCAGAAAATGGTGGTTTCTTTCCTGTAAATGACAGACAGCAGATGGACCATGAATTCAAAACTTCATAAGCATGAAGTTTAAAAACACAGTTTGATGAAACCATGAGTCTGAACCCTTTTGGCGGTTGATGGAGTTTAAGCATTAAAGCATTAAAGCATTAAAAACTTCAGACGAGGAAGGGTCCCTTACAGAGCACCAAATTTTATAAGCTCAGAGAAATTAAATGGCTTGCCCATTTAATTTTAAGGTCACACAGCTTTGTGTATATACAAGTAGTATTGTGGATTCTGTGCTATTTTTTTTAAATTAAAAAAAGACCTAAAAAGAAAAATCAACATTTTCTTTTATATAACTGGTGATCAAAAAGATTAATATTTTCTTGGAATTTTATGCCTCTTTAATTTGCCAAAGTATTTCTTCTGCAGCCTAAGTTTTATTTTCATATCTGAAATAACCCACTTGCCATGAAGAGGTTAATTTTCTCCAATTCTGTGAAACACTTGATATTAAAATGAAGCACTCCACTTAGTTTCTGAAAAAACCTTTAACTTGGGGAGAGCATTTCAGGAGATTCTCCTGGCTCCTGAAGAAATGCCAGGTGTACTTGAAAATTCAGCATCCCGAAGCTATTCAAAGCAATTTAATTTGCATTCTATCTAAAGTCCTCTAGAAAAATACGTCCTTTGTTTTCAATGTGATAAAGGTATTACCAACAGAATTCAACCAGGGCTAAAAGCAAATCCTACACGACCATGAACTAGTTATTTAAAGTTTTTGAGTCCCAATGTTATCATCTCTCTAAAATGAAGATTATAGATGAAGGTTTGCCTCAAGAATCGGGCAACAATTTGTATGCAGGATCAGGCTCGTGATTGTGAAAGCTGATCACACAAATTGGGATTTTTATCACATGCAAGGAAAACAGAGTTGAGAAGCCAGAGGGAAAAGACTCAGGACGCATAGCACTTCTCCGGATAAGTGATTCTATGCGAGTTTGGCTGCTGAAACTGCCTGCTGTAACCTAAAACCAGTTTTATCTCATAGTTGCCATAATAATCTGCTGCAACTCGAAGATTAAGTTTGCTCTCTGCCATCACTCACCAATCAAAACTTGCCAGCCCCCCCAGAACCAATGAACTTTCTCAAAGAGTGATAAGTAACATTTCTCTTTTTTATAAAACCTCCAACCTCCTTTTTGTTCTTCAGACATACTGAGGACCCTGAAGACCAATTGTCCCAAATTGCAATTCTTTCTTCCTAAATAAAAGAAACTTAGAGATATGCCTCTACATTTTTATTTTGACATTGATGTGGTCCATGCGAACTGACAATTGTTAGTTAACTCACCTTTCTTTCCCTTTCTTCCAAACCCAGGCACAGTTAATGCCCTGTGGTGAATAGTAATATTATCTGCCTGGAGTTGTATTTTCACAACATGTGTTATTCTTTAAGGACCAAATACATGCCAGGCCCATGAGAATAATATTGTTTCACTGTGAAGAGCTTACTGGCATTGAGTGCAGTGACTCATGCTTGTAGGGAGGCCAAGGCAGGAGAATCACTTGAGGCCAGGAGTTCAAGATCAGTCTGGTGAACACAGGGAAACACCTGTCTCTACAGAATATTGAAAAATTAGCCAGGCATGGTGGCATGCACCTGTAATCCCAGCTACTTGGGAGGCTGGCGAAGGAGGATGCCTGACCCCAGGAGTTTGAGGCTGTAGTGAGCTATGATGGTGCCACTGCACTCCTGTCTGGGTCACAGAGTAAGACCCTGACTGAAAAAGGTAAAAGAGAGAGAGGAAAAAAAAAAAGGAGCTTGCTGGTAGTGGGGAGAGTTTTGATGGTATAAAAGATGTTTGTAGAACTTTGGTTTGGGGTAGAACCTCTACTTTAGAGGGGCACCCAGGAAGCCTAGATTTATATTCTTTGACCTGAATAAGTATTTTAAAGTTTGCCGATATTTGCATATTCTCTGAGCATGTTAAAAGTCTCATGTGGAGTGTAAATATTTAAAGAAGACATTAATCCTTCCAAAACATCCCAGAAAAGGGAGTAATCCAAGGGTAAAACAGAAATTTTTGGAAAACTGTGTCTTTTAAAAATGTTTTTAAATATAGAAAAAAAGAATCTTTTAAAAGAATAACTTTTGTGTCAGGAGGTGATTGTGAAGGATTTGATGTCAGTGTTCCACTTTTCTGATGTCTTCGCTCATGGGAGTGAGTAGGGTTGGAATCGGAAGTCAAATCTATCTTCATTTCCACGTAATTATACAGCTCTCTATAGCAGACATTTCCAAACCAAAACAGTCAGCACAGTTTTGCATGACTCAGCAGAGCTGCGAGGCAGTTCGGGGAAAGAGCAGCAAGCAGCAGCCTCAAATCCAAGAACTGAAAGTCATTTTGCTGACAGACAAAAAAGGATTGAGGCTACAGAGGCTAAATGCCTTGCTCGGAGCATAGCCAAGAAAGGGATGGGGTGCAGCTGGGATGAGCTCCTTATCCGTTCAGTGGCAGAGCTCCTTCCTCAGATTCATCTAATTCCCAGCAAGTTAAAACCCAGGGTCCTCAACTGCAGCATGGTATGGTGGAAAAGAGCACTCACTTAGAAGTCAGAAAGACGAGGATTCAAAGTCCAAACCTACTTACTCAAATTTAGACAAACTTTTCAACTTCTCTGAGCCTTAATTTTATCATCTGAGAAGTAAGGATAAAAATGCCCCTCCGGCCGGGCGCGGTGGCTCACGCCTGTAATCCCAGCACTTTGGGAGGCCGAGGCGGGTGGATCACGAGGCCAAGAGATCGAGACCATCCTGGTCAACATGGTGAAACCCCGTCTCTACTAAAAATACAAAAAATTAGCTGGGCGTGGTGGCACATGCCTGTAGTCCCAGCTACTTGGGAGGCTGAGGCAGGAGAATTGCCTGAACCCAGGAGGCGGAGGTTGCGGTGAGCCAACATCGCGCCATTGCACTCCAGCCTGGGTAACAAGAGCGAAACTCCAACTCAAAAAAAAAAAAAATGCCCCTCCGTTGCTGAGTTGCTGTGAGAATCAGAGACACTGTAGTTCTATCTGCGGTAGGTAGAGTACTTGCCCAATAGTAGTTGCTCAATAAATGGTAGCAAAATTTTAGAACTGAATTGAAAATAGCTCCATGTGAAGTGAAGATAATGGCAATCCAAGAATATTCTGTGTAAACTGTGGAGGAAAAGGAGTGTGGTACACCCAATGTTTGCTCGATTGCATACCCAAAACAAAACAACCCCGACATTTGAATAGCACCTTAGGGATTTATAAAGTATTTTCTATGTACAGAACACCCACCTTACAAATTAGGAGATTGAGCCCTGAAAAAGTAACATCCCAGTGGTCCATGAGCTGCTAAATAGCAGGCAAGGCAGCAGACACCACCTCCCCTAGCCCCTTGTTGTAATTCAGGTCCTCTCTCTGCACCCCAAAGCTTCTTGGCTGAAGGACAATGGGATTTATGTCTCTGTTTGTCTCATATCACATAGAGAAGCAGCACAGCCCCCAGGAGCTGCAAGCAGGAGCTTTCTAATGAGGCTGATCTGGGTTTAGGTCTCTACTCCCATCACTTGGTAGGTGTGTGATGTTGGGAAGTTACCGCTTTGTGTCTCAGTTTCCTCATCTGTAAAATGAGGATGATTCTAACAGTCTCCACTTCCTAGTATTGTGGCCATAGTTAAATGAGATTGTGCATGTGACATGCATGCAGAAAGCACTTTATAAAAGCTCATCATTATTACTATGCATTAAATGTGAATCATACCCACCTAGTGTGAAGGGTTCTCTGTCAAACGGAGCTAAAGAACGATCTAGGGGAGGTTTCGTGCTTCTGTCTATTGAAGGAGCAGGGACTGGAAGGGGAAAAAGGCTGATATCAATGAAAAGAAGAAAGCAAAGTACAATTAAAAAAAGAAGAAAAGAAAAGAAGAAAGCAGTTGGCTGGGGGCAGGGTGGGGCTAGGGGAGTGCCTGGTGGGAACAGGGCAAGAGAGAGCAGCCCGTACTTACGCTTTGCTGTTTTGTGGTTTCTGCTTCTGGGCTCTTCATGATTGGTCTGGGGTGGGGGCAGTGGCTGCATAAAGACCCGAACATTAAGAAACTTTTCCAATACATCAGCAAGACCTGGCACTCTCAAAACCAATCCGGATCTGCTCACTTTTCCTAATCTTCCTGTTCTGCCTACAGACATCCATGCCCATTTCTTACCTGAACTACTGCAGCAGCCTCCTATCTGAGCCCCCTGTTCTATACTGTGCCACGGAGGCTTTTTTCTGCATGGCAGTGGAGTGAGCATGTCACTTTACTGCTAAGACTTCCAGTGGCTCCTATAACATTAGGAACAAAATTAAAACTCACTACTGTCCTGCATGGCCCTGCCTGAGCTGGCCCATGTTTGCCCTCTCAACTCTTTCCTATGATCCCCTCTCAGCACTCATGGGGTCCCCACCATGGAGTCATCCTGCAGTTCCTGGAAAATCTTAAGGTCATGCCCTCTGGCATCTCTACACTTGTTTACCTCTGCCTAGAATGTTCTTCTCCCAGCTCTTTCCACAACTGGCTCATTCTGTCCCAGCTCCCTGTCACCTCCCCACCCACCGTCATGTTACCTGGTCTTCTGTCTTCCCAACCACACGTAACTACTCAAATGATCTCTTTCAGACATCTGTCTACCGTCTGATGACCTGTCTCCCCCTAACCCTAGTTGAGCTTTAGGAAAGCAGGGACCTTATTTATCTTGTTCACACTTTATTCTCAGTGTCTAGAACTCTGCTTGGCACACAGTAGCTTCTCAGTCAGTATTTGCTGATTGAGTGAGTGAATCCTGCATCTCAACAGTGGAGATGAAGGTCTTCAAATTTCAAAAGCAATGTGGACTTGTAGATAGACTTGTAAGGAGAACACATTCATAGCTATCAATTCCTTAGTCTGAGCTTCTCAGGGTCACTCTGGGAACTTATCAGATTCACAAGAGCTGGCCTATATGCTTGAAGAAAGAGAAAACGGGATTTGCTACCTCTGTCTCCCCGGGTCCGAAGGCACCTGTCCCTGGAATTGCAGGAGTCGGCCAGAAGGTGGCGCAAGTCTTTTTGCGGGAGAGAGGAAGGTGCGGTACCCACGCAACACCGGTAGGTGCCACGGGCTTGATTCGGTTCTCTTAGGCTTTATTTTAGTTTTCACTTCTCTCAAATAGTGGGAAGTAAATAAAAACCACCAGTATTTTACCCCAAAAAAGAAACACTTGTGAGTGCCTGGGTATGCATTTTCCCAGCCGAGGGAAAAGATTATAATCTTTTCTTACAAGATTAGAATGAGGTAAAGATGCTTATAGCTCTATTTTTCTCTCTGGCAGAGGAAAACTGCAGTGGACACCAAGTACTGTAAAAGAACGGGAGGGGGCCTACCGAGTGATTCCGGCCGGCGGGCGGGAGCGGGAGGGCGGCCATCGGTCTCTGGGGGGGCACAGGAGGCTGCTGGGGGGCTTTCCCAGAGAGGGGCCGGTCTGTGGAAACACAAGGTTATTAAAGTGAAAGGCGAGTGTTGGTCAAGCTCGGGGGTCTGCAGGAACAGATAGGCAGCTCAGGGCACCGGGGGGTGCGTGATCCTCGAACCCCAGGACCATCAGTGCCACCAGGAACCCCAGCCACGGCAAGACCCAGCCTGGATCTCGCCTACCCCTCCCGGCCCGTTTTTCTGTCCCGGTTTGTGTTACTCTTCTTCTACACAGGCTCAGCTTCCTTTGCACTTCACAGGAACAGGTATGAATCAGAGATTTTACCAATCAAGAAAGGCCTCTTTGTAATTAGCTCAGCCAGAACTGGAAGGGAGTATTTTCAGACAGTTTTGTAAGGAAGCAAACATACACATATACCTCTGTATGCAGACACACAAATATACACATGTGCACACATGCATGCACACACACACACATGCATATATATGCACACACCCGCACACACAGAGACACGTGTGCACACAGACACACACACATGCAAAAAAATCTCACAGGAACACCCAGCTCCCTATGCAGGGTGAAGTCAGCTGTCTCTGCCCATGCGGATCCTGTTCTGGCTGCCCTTCCTTGCCCTCTGCAATGCCCTGGGCTGTCTCCTCCCTGACATTTCCTCCTTTTGCTCATCTCTTCCCGTAAAGGGAGGAGCTGGTCACCAGCTTCTGTTACCAGACCACAGACTCTTAAGTGGTAGCTAGATTTGCCTTGAACAGAAACACACATTATCTGGACAGAAACTCATATTATCCAGATCGCCAAGGAAGTATCCCTAGGCCAGATTGACAGGCTGGCAATTTCCTACCCCTTTGACAGGGAAGGGCCAGGACAAGACCATCAGGTAAGAGGGGTGAGTGGGTAAGGCCTCCTTATGCTTTGTGCCCTGGGTGCCTCTCTTGCCTCTCCCTAGTCCCAGCCTTGAGACACGTGGCTCTTCCACAGGGAAGAAGGTAGGAGCAAGGCCCAGCCTGACCTAATCTCACCCCACTCCACCCGAAATGACTATCTCTCAGCTTCTCTAATAGGCCATGCTCCTTTGAGCCTCAGGGCCTTTGCACGGCCATTTCTACTGCTTCAAATGTTCTTCCCTTACCACATCCATTTCCACTTGGCCAACTTGCATTCCTCCTTTAATCTCAGTTTAATATCACAAGTTAAAGATCACACCCTCAGGCAAACGCCCCGGCCTCATCTCCTGCACTTGTCTTCCCGCCTCTGTGTCACGGTTTCACTAAGTAATCTCGTGGCTCATTTGTTAGAAGCTGCCTCACTTACTGGACTGCCAGTCCCTTGGTGAAGACTGACTTCCTTACTCTGTATCTTAATGACTGGCACACACGAGGCACTCAACAACTGACTTACTCATTGCTTCTCCGGACCTCCACGTCTCTATATATGAAACAGACTTGATCATGGTTGTCCTTATTACACAGGTGTTTAAAAACCACCATGACACATTGAGACAGGGTTTTGTGAAAGGGCTTTGAAATAGAAACGGATTATACCGCATAAAATGTTAAATGGTATTCATTTTCTATGGTACTGATCTTCAATTTTCAGCTTACTCTCTGAAAGTATATGATACAAGTATATATTTGTTTATTTTCTGTCAATGTCACTATTAGAATGTAAACCCCAGGAGGCAGGGGCTGTGTCGTCTTTCCTGATCATTTCTCAGCACTTAGAACGGGGCCTGGGCTTCCAGCAGATCAACGGTGTTTGTTGAATGAGTGAATGGAGAGGTAAGTGGGCTAAAAGGACAGAGAGACAATAAAAATCATAAACAGTGGCTCATTTTTTTAAAGTTAGAGTCAAACCCTACTCGATATCTTAACGTTTATTCTAACATATTAATACCATGTAACTATGATTTGATCAAAAGATGGGGAAGAACAGGAAAGTACTCTCAGAGTACCTGAGTAAACCACAGAATGAGTTGAAACTTCCAAATAGCCTTAGGTGGGGTAGTTCAATGCTGCTATCAGCCACCACAGGCAGAAGGTGGTTGCAGTATTAGTGGTCCTCACAGTAAGCCTATGTGTACGTTATTATCCTATTTCACAGATGAGGAAATTGAGGCCCAGAGAGGTGAAGTTACTTGTGTAGAGCCACATAGCTGTTAAGAAGCTGAGCAAGCGTCAGCACCCAGAGCTTTCTGCTACATGGGCAAGCTGGGCCATCAGCCCTCCGTGCAGCAGTGGGGAGCTTGGCTTTGGGCTGCTGGGGCCAGAGAATCTGGAAGCGGGCCCTTACCGATGTACATGGAGTTGGAGTTGGGGAAAGGCTTGGCAGGCAGGATGGAGCTCTGCAGAGCTTCCTCATCGTTAGAGGGCGGCGGCTCATAATCGGCATCATCTTCCACGGGTACCTCTTCCTCCTCATTGGGGGACTCATAGTCACCGTCATCCTCTCCATCCTGGTCATCATTGGGACTTTCATAGTCATCTTCTTCCTGCCAACACAGTGACAGGGACCGTGCAGTTTGTAGAGGCTCTGTGGCCCGCGATGTGCGGGCGCCTACTCTCTCCCTGCCATAACCCGGGGCCAGGCAGCCTGAAGATGGTTACTCCCATCTTACAGATGACGAAACTGAGGTCAGGGAGCCCCGTATCACAGGGGCAGCAAGTCATGGACTTGAGACCTTGTTGAAGGTCTTCGGATCACCTTTTTACACAACACCTTTTTGCACAGCAGAGAAAAAGAGAAGAAATGAGGATGTTGGAACAGAGGGTACAGGAATAGGCTCTGTCTTGAGTAAACACATTTTTCACTCCCAGCATCACCAAGAGAAAGAGTAAGGGCCTGGAGCATTTGTGATGATACTAATTAATTACCATTTCTTAGTGTGCCTGTGCTCAAAAAATTTCCTCTCATTATAACCTAGTGTTGAAGACTTACCTACTGGGGAAAACAGATCAACAAAGCCTGTTAAGTGGAAGGCAGATTAGGTTGTGTCTAGGAGGCGACGGTCAAAGGCTGTGCTATTCTTTTTGCTGAGAGCTGAGTGTATCAACACATCCATTATTCACAAAATCTGACACTGAGTTTGAAGCTGCTTTCTTGGAAAAGACTCTCTAAATTTTAAATTTTTAACTGTATTTTATTTTTGCTTCTTCCTGAGTCTCAGGGAAAGTAAGCTCTAAGTGCTGGGTGCTTGCCTTTGAGGCAGTCTGTGAAAGTGAAGGAGCATCGGAATGGCTTCCCAGCAGGCGTGGCATCAGCAGCAGCAGTGATGAGCGCTCACCGTGGTCATGCCAACGTCCAGGCGTGAGTCAGTGAGCCCAGAGCTCAACACTCAAGGGCAGTGTGGGAAAAAGCCATGGGAAGTGGCTGCTTTTTTGAGGAAAGGGATGTTCCAATGTCCCAGAAATCCTGACAGCTTTGGGTGGCCTCAGACAGACTGTCTTTAAGTTGTTCATCTGAAAGATTACTGTGTTTGTTTTTTGACTTGAGGAATATTACAAAC
The DNA here is from genome assembly GCA_004027835.1 of Alouatta palliata. Classification (NCBI taxonomy): domain Eukaryota; kingdom Metazoa; phylum Chordata; class Mammalia; order Primates; family Atelidae; genus Alouatta; species Alouatta palliata. The sequence continues at coordinate 36,675 of PVKV010018666.1, forward strand.
ATCAACAATAGAGGAGCATAGTGAGCTTGGGTGGCTTCCCAACTGCAAAGAAGACTTTGTCCTGCCCTGTCAGTGTTCTTTTTTTTTTTTTCTTTCTTTTTTTTTTTTTGAGATGGAGTCTCACACTGTTGCCCAGTCTATAGTGCAGTGGCGTGATCTCGGCTTACTGCAATCTCTGCCTCCTGGGTTCAAGCAGTTCTCCTGCCTTAGCCTCCCGAGTGGCTGAGACTAGAGGCGTGCACTACCACGCCCAGCTAATTTTTTTGTGTTTTTAGTAGAGACGGAGTTTCACTATGTTGGTCAGGATGGTCTCCATCTCCTGATCTCATGATCCACCCTCCTTGACCTCCCAAAGTGTTAGGATTATAGGCGTCAGCCATGGCGCCCGGCCCCAGACTGTGTTCTTATAACTTAAGAGCAGAGCCCTGGAGAAATGCCACGTCAGATCAAGAGCCTCAGCATAGAGGTCCTCAAGCATGTGGCCTCCCTCCAGCCCCTGCTGACCCTTCCCTCTCCCTGTCCGCCCCAGGCCAGTCATTCCCGACTTGACACCAGCCCTTTACCCCATCAACCTTTCTCAAATGACAGACTTTTCCTCTCTGCTTCTAGAACAATTATTTTCTCCCAATCATTTGGCTCCTAAATTTGCATGCATGGTGTTGTTGCTGATTATAGTCTGCCATATGTGTGTTAAAGTAAATTAAAATGGAGACCAGGCCTGAAGAACCCCTGAGCGGGCAAAACCGGTTAGGTCTCATCAGTGACCTAAACCTTACTTGATTTGCAAGCATAAGCAAAAGTTAACTTGGGCTATTTCTCGTAAATAGCTGTATTAAAGCAAAACAGAACTTAAGCTCAACCAATCAGAAGTAGCTAACAAACTTATAATTACATAACTGGGAGTTTTCCAGCAAGATAGACTAAATGAGATTGGTTGTAACTGTAACCCATCAAATGATTTTTGGAATGTGGATCAAGCCTTACAGCCACATTCACTGTACAAACGCTTAGCCTTCATGCTTCTTCAGCGAAGCCTCCTTCTGCTTTGCTGCTGCCTCATTCATGAATGTTTGTTTGCTCAAGTAAATGCCTTAAAAAAAAAAAAATTGCATTGTGCCTCAGTTTACCTTTTTAAAATGGGGTATCCATACTGTAAAATGCTCATGATTGGGTTCTTTATCTCCACCCATTTCCCTGTATGCCCTTGCAAAGAGCTGGGCACATAACGGAGCTGCCGAGGTCTATAGCCACTAGTGAATGGAAGCCCTCAGTTCACAGAGAGGCTGGAAGACTAGCCTCAGGCACAGCACAAGAGACACTGCATGGCAAGGATTTGGCCTCTGTGAGTAAGCAGAAACATTTCAGTGGAAACTCTGGGCTGTTTTCCCTTTGTACCAAAGAAATTTGTCAATTTTCATTTTCAGGTAGAAAGAATAAACTTAGCTAAAACTTTTCTTTTTTTTTCAAATTAAATGCTTTCTTTTACCAGAATCCCAATAGGACAAGGGACATTTTGTTTTTTTTTTCTTTTTTTTTTTTTTTGGAAACGGGGTTTCACCATGTTGGCCAGGATGATCTTCTTGATCTCCTGACCTCATGATCCTCCGGCCTCGGCCTTCCAAAGTGCTGGGATTACAGGCATTAGCCACCTAGCCTGGCCTTTTATTTTTGCTTTCTAAAGGCACTAGAGGCAGCCTTGTACCAGAAGTACCACGTGACTGAGGGTCTGGTTACCTGGGTCCTAGGTCTGCCTCTAGCTAGCTTTGTGGTCTACACAAGTCACATTCTGCTCTCCTGTGGGCTCAGTTGCCTCATCTGTAAAATGAATAGATTGGGCTAAGGTTCATAACGGAGTTCGCTGCCTGAGACTGCTTCATTGCGGGGGGTGCGGGGGCTGTGTATATAGATTTCTGGGGAGGGGTTGTACAATCCATCGGACTCTCAGAAGGGGCACTGTGACCTTTCAATGTAAAATCCAACTGGATCGCACCCTCCTTGAGGTCTTTTCAGGGCTAATAGTCGGTTTTGAGGCTCTTTTCCCTCCATGCCACCAATGGGGACTTAAGTCCATAAGAAAAGCTGCTTGAGAGTAGATTTCTAGGAGTGTCCATTTTTGGAGATGGGGGTTGTGGGTGGGGGGTGGTAATGGTGGGTAAAGTGCAGTAAGCAAAGTACAGCCCAGGGCCACGTGCCGCCCACCCTCTGTGTTTGTGAATGAAGGTTTATGGGCACAAAGCCAAGCCCATTTGTTTGCTCATTGTCTGTGGCTGCTTTTGTGCTTCAGTGGCAGAGCTGAGCAGCTGAGACAGAGGCTGCCTGGCTCCCAAAGTCGAAGCAATTTCCCGTCTGGCCCTATGCAGAACACCTTTTCTGAGCCCCGGGTGGGTGTGCTGGTATCACGTTAGAGCCCGCTCCGCTTGGCTCCACACTGGGTCCTTATCACAAAGCCACCCTGGACACTGCTGTAAAGGTGCGAGAACAGCCCACGCCATACTCACAAAGGACGACCAGCCCCCATTGTCTTCTTCGTGGCTTTCTGTGAAAGGAAGTGACATCACCGTCAGCACTGAAGAAAGCCGCCACTTGAAGGAAAGTCAAAGCCGCTTCCCCATCTGATGCCTTTCCCCATCCCAGGCCTCCACCTACCTTCCACACACCCCTGGGGGTTTAGCCACTTACTGTCAGCTCCAGAGACCCTGCCCAAGGAGTTCATTCTACCGGAGAACCAGGGGGGTAGCAACGGTTCTCAACCTTTCACATGCGTAATAGTGACTTACGAGTGCTTTAAGATGTGTAGATACCTGGGGGTCTATCCCTACAGCTTCGGATTCAGCAGGAAGGGCCAGGGCCCAGGAATCTGCATTGCAAACACTATGTGCAGTTGAACAGTTGAAAAGCTGCTTTAATGACTCAGACACGGGGGAACTAGCTCAGCTCAGGTGCTCAGTCAGAGGCGGGATCCCTCTGTTTTCCTCTGCAGAGCTCCCAGAGCTCTTCAATGTGTCCCTGAAGATGGTCCAGTAGAACAGGGGCCCTAAGCCAGGTACCCTGCAGAGAGACATATCCTTCCCTCCATCTAGACCCAAACCCTTTTCTGGGTAAGAACTGGCTGACAGACAAGTCAGTAAGGTCACCTGAATGAACCCAAAGAGCCCCCGGAACCAGAAAGACAAGAGAACTGAGATACCTATCACCTCCTAAAGCAATCACTTCTCAGCCCTGACAGCTTTACCTGTCTCTTCAGGAAAGCGCTGGACTTGGGGTCTGCAAAGGCAAATAGCATTGCATTAATGGTCCTGTTGATTTAAGGGGATCTCCCTCTGTCCTCAACCTGGTCCAGGGAGAGCGAGCCCCAGTGGAGGCCATGCCTCACTGCCCAAGAGGGGCTTGTGCCCTTGCTGTTTGGCAGCTGGGGCTAGGATACCCTGAAAAATCTGGAAATCACCAAGCCCCATCAGTGGCATGACTGGAAGCTCATGTCTGCCTGATGCTCTAGAGAAAGTTCTCCTGATGTCCCAGACCCAGGGACAGGATGCAGGGCAGGGGAGGGAACCCCTTCCCCTCCTTGGATACCATCTTCCAGAACGCTGGGACTCAGGGGACCAATACAGGTCAAAAAGTAAGGCAAAAACAGTTCTGTTCCTCCCTTTTAAGGTTCAACCTGGGATTGAAAAATCTTGCGTTTCCTTATACCAGCCCCACTCACTTGCGGGTGAAGATGCTCCTTCTCTCTTCGTTCTTGTTGATTTCTTGACTTAACTTACTGAGAATCCTGAAAGAGAAACATAAAGAGACAAAACCATCTTCTGTCAGCCTCAACCTTCCCCCGACCCTTGATGCCCCTTGGTCTGCAGAACTTTGGGGCACCAGGGCCAACTTTAGCCAGCCTTCTCTTTGTCACCTCTGCAGGGACCCTCTGCTCCTCACTTCCTCCCAGAATTTGCCACCTTATTCCCCAGGCCAGACTTCCTCCTGCCCAGGAAGCCCACTCTCCTCCTTGCTGATCTGTGTCTGGCTGAGCCTTCCAAGTCCAGCTCAGCGCTTCTCCATAAAGACTTGTCAGTTCACACTTGGCTTCCCCTCGAAACATCGGGAGCCTTAGGATCTGGATACAATAGCTGTGTATTTTCTTGTCTTACTCTTCCTGGGGCTGAGGTCCCCTGGCTCTTGCATGACTTGGCAGTGCTGTCTTGTTCCCAAGAATCTTCAGACCATCTTCTAGACCCAGAGGAATCAGCTGCTCCTTAGAGATTTCTTAGCACAACCTCTAGTGTGCTGTTCTTCGGCCTGTCATCTCCTTCCATCTTCCCCTCCTGGACTCCCACTCGGAGTGGATGTGTAAGATGTGGATTCTTACAAAGGCTTGGGGAGGTATTCTTTATAAAGGCAGGGCCTGCAGAATGAGAGACTCCTTGAATCACTCATGCCCCTGAGGCCAGGTTTCTCGAAGACACTTGAAGATACTCTTGGTCCCCAGGTACTTTCATGTCAGAACTAGCAACTCTCCAAACCTCAGGATGGAGCTGGGGGAGCTGGGGCAGGAGGGCTTTGCCATCAGAACTGCATCTCCAATGTGCCCTGGCAACAAGCAACCATTCTAGTCTCTCAAACATCCAGAACTCACGACTCCAGCCCCACTCAGTACCCACTGATGAGACCAAGGAGACCCTCAGTAGTCAACAGGCTTCGTGTTTCCTAGAGATTGGGGACAACTGGAAGGGACTTCAGATTATCTAGTCTAATTTCATTTTACAGAGGAGGTAGCAGAGGCCCGGACAAAGAAGGGACTAGCTTGAAACCATGTAGTAGTTAGTAGTAAAGGCCACCTCTCTTCCCACAGCTCACACCAGCACCACAAGCCAGCCTAATCTCCAAGCCAGCACTCTTGCAATGCACACACCCCTGTGTCAGTTCCTTTCTGCTGCAAACTCTCTGGAGGCGGACCCTGTCGAGTCCCTGGCCTTCCTATGAGAATGACACATGATCTCTATTCCTTCTGCTTAATGACCATCCCAGGGTAACAAGTTTAGCCTAAAATAAACTTGCTAAGTTAGCAAAGGAAGTCCTTAGCAGCCACCACTTCTCGATTCCTCTATCACCTCCCCTGCCCCTCAACTCCCTGATTTCTCCCAAGAAACGGGATCCAGGCAGAGCGCGGTGGTTCATGCCTGTAATCCCAGCATTTTGGGAGGCTGAGGCGGGCAGATCACTGAGGTCAGGAGTTTGAGACCAGCCTGGCCAACATAGTGAAACCCCGTCTCTACTAAAAATACAAAAATTAGCCGGGCATAGTGCTTGCCTGTAATCCCAGCTACTCAGGAGGCTAAGGCAGGAGAATGGCTTGAACCCGGGAGTCGGAGGTTGTAGTGAGCCAAGATCACTCCACTGCACTTCAGCCTGGGCAATAAGAGTGAAACTCTATCTCAAATAAAAAAAAAGAAAAGAAATGGGATCAAAACCCTCCCACCTCATTAGAACGACAGGATAGACACATTTTGATAAACAGGCTAGGCACTGAGGAGAAAGAGGAGAACGGGAAAGGTTTACTCCCTGTAATTGTGCTGTTGGCAACCGCAGGCTTCTATGGCTGCACCGAGGAAGAAAGGCTTTAGACTGCACAGTGGGGCCTAGCTGCCTCCTGACCATGCTGTCAGAATGCTCATGACATGGTTCTTTTTGGTTCCTTTAAGGGGTTGTTTCCAGAAGGCGATGGGCATGTGGGATGGAAGGACTCCTACAGAGCGGGCAGGGGAGCCCTGTTAGTGTCCTGCGTCCTGGCCATGTCAGGCGGTGCTGGCTGCAGCAGCCACTCCCATTCTGTCACCTGTTTATTCAATAATGTACATCAAGGGCCTTCTAAGCGCCAGGAACTGAGAAGTGCTCAAGGTGCATCGATGAACAAAACAAAGATCCTTACTAGTGGAGAGAGAGCTTAAGGAGGTGAAATGTGATGCCTATGCACCACGCACATGCAGGGTGGGGGGCTGGGGTGGACGGGAGTGCAGGAGTGGGTGTGGTTGCCATTTAAAATGAACGGGCCTCACTGAAGAGGTGACATTTCAGTAGTGACTTGAGCGAGGTGGGACTGAGGCTCACCTCAACGCCCTCCTCCTACAGACCTTGATGGGGCTCTGACCAGCTCACAAGGCTGCTTTGGATCGTGAAAGAACCTCCTGCCTTCTGTGGTGTTACCTCTCACAGTATCTCTAACAGCCAGGCTGGAGGCTGCTGGGGCTCGATGTGGGTGAGGAAGGAAATGCCAAACCGCAGGCCCCAGCAGAGGAACAACCAAGATGAGGGAGGGCAGAATAGGGCCTGGCAGTTGGCGTGCAGCAAAGTGTGGGCTCCCAGAGCCCTTCTGCTTTGATGGGCTGCAGAGAGCATCTCCCAAGCCTGTGGGACCCCTGCCAGGGTCCGGTGGGCAGGGCGACAGTGATGGTGTGCGGGCAGGGAAGTGGTTGCTATGGCTATCGCTATGTGCAAACCTTCAAATGACACCCCACCCCTGGAGGACCAAGTGACAGTGAGTGGAGGGAGGTGACTCATTCTCCCTTCACCCCACAAACCCCAGGCCTCGCTCAGGACCAGAACAAGAAGTGATGGGGGCTGGGCAGCCATAGTTAAAAAGCAGTCCTCTCCGCTTGCCTTTGTTTGAGGAACCAGCTGGCCCTGGAAATGGACTGAACTTCCCCCCAGGAAGCCAGCCCATTGTAGGAAGGCGGCATTCTACAATGACCTGGGTTCCAGTCCAGCTGCATTCCTAACTTGCAGCATGGTGGGGGCCAGTCTTCATCTTGTCAGTCCAAGGTCTGTCCCGGTGAAGTACAAGGTTCAAGGCCTGCAGGCACAGGCAAGCTGACTACAATGTCCGGCCCCAAGGGCAGCGCTCGCTGTGTGAGCTCAGACAAGGGAGCTGCTCTGCCTGGCCCCAGATTCCTTATCAGCACAGTACAGGGGTTGAATCTGATAGGGAATCCCTGATGGGCCGGATCATCAGGATTACCTAGCTGTACCTGTTACAAACACCGATCACCAGGCCCAGGCTAGACCTACCTGAACAGACGAGAAGCCTGAGGCTCAGTGACATCAACCAGCCCCCAGGTGGTTTCAATTATGATCGAAAAAGCTTGTGAAATAAATCCTGTTATTCTTAAAACTGAAGAAATTGTTTGTTTGCTTGCTTGCTTGCTTGTTTTCAAGAGGAGGAGAAGGCAAGGCAGGAAAAGGAACTTTGTGATTATGAAGAGCATGAAGTAGGAGAGTTGGGGTATGCGAGGCCTTAGCTGGCCTTTGATGAAGCCCATCAGTTTTCCCCTGTACTTGAAGAACTGTGAAGGAAGTCCCACTGGTAGGTCTAGAAATCAAGCTTGCTGATCACACAAGAAGAAAGAAACTATACCAGAAATGCAGGCTGGCAGGCAGGTGGAAAAGAAGGAAGAGAGGGAAGGTGGAAGGGAAAGAAGGAATGGAAGGGAGGAAAGGGAGGAAAGAAAGGGAAGGAAGGGAAGGGAAGGGAGGGAAGGGAGGAAA
>PVKV010018667.1:0-44192 GCA_004027835.1 Alouatta palliata
GATATGAACAGACACTTTACAAAAGAAGACATACATGAGGCCAACAAACATATGAAAAAATGCTCATCATCACTGGTCATTAGAGAAAGGCAAATCAAAACCACATTGAGATACCATCTCACGCCAGTTAGAATGGCAATCATTAAAAAATCTGGAGACAACAGATGCTGGAGAGGTTGTCGAGAAATAGGAACACTTTTACACTGTTCGTAGGAGTGTAAATTAGTTCAACCATTGTGGAAGCCAGTGTGGTGATTCCTCAAGGACCTAGAAATAGAAATTCCATTTGACTCAGCAATCCCATTACTGGGTATATATCCAAAGGATTATAAATCGTTCTACTATAAGGACACATGCACACGAATGTTCACTGCAGCACAGTTTTCAATAGCAAAGACCTGGAACCAACTCAAATGCCCATCGATGATAGACTGGACAGGGAAAATGTGGCACATATACACCATGGAATATTATGCAGCCATCAAAAACGATAAGTTCGTGTCCTTTGTAGGGACATGGATGAACCTGGAAATCATCATTCTCAGCAAACTGACACAAGAACAGAAAATCAAACACCACATGTTCTCACTCATAGTTAGGTGCTGAACAATGAGAACACATGGACACAGTGAGGGGAGCATCACACACAAGGGTCTGTCGAGGGGAAATAGGGGAGGGACAGCAAGGGGTGGGGAGTTGGGGAGAGATAGCATGGGGAGAAATGCCAGATATAAGTGATGGGGAGGAAGGCAGCAAATCACACTGCCATTTGTGTACCTATGCAACAATTTTGCATGTTCTTCACATGTACCCCAAAACCTAAAATGCAATAAAAAAAATCTAAAACTCCAAGAATATGTTGGGTTTTTTTTAACCTGAATATCATGTGAATATGATGCAGATTAGATCATCTATTGGTTAAATATTTGTTTTCCTCATAATATAAATTACGTCCACTGAATCAGGAACCAGCGGGTTTGAGGGCCAATTTTCCAAGATCAGTTAAAATATGCAATCTTCCCTAATGCACATGCTCGCAGCTCTGGGCTATAATGATGCTCACCACATTTGCTGCTGCCCTGTGGGGTCTATGCCAGTAGACGGTTCATCCAGGAGCAAGACAGGTGAGTTTCCCAGGAGGCTCAGCACAAAACACAACTGTAATGCAGAAAAACACCCCTGTTTGCTGCCACACCACACCAGCTCTCCAGAGAGCATCACACACCACACATACCTTTCTTGTGGTTCCTGCTGCTAATTTCTGCACCGGAACATTCAGCTGCTCATGCAATTTGAAAGCACTTGCTAATCTGATAGAAGACAGATTGAGAACATCTGGTCAAGAGAAAGTTTTTGGAAAATCTAAGCACACAGTACAGTACCAGTATTGGAGGGAAGTTTAGCAATATTATTGTCAAAATCCTAACTCATGATTTAAAAAAAAAAGAGATTTGCTTATTTTGGAACATGAAAGTTTTTGTTGTTGTTGTTGTTGTTTTGCCTCATAAACAGTTTTAAGGAAAACTAGAATTCTGAATGAGAAACTGAAAATGGATGATTATTTCATTTCCAGGTTTTTTAAATAAGAAAACTGAAATGGATGATGATTCACAGTGTTTTGTTCACTTATTCCTTGTCAATTATTTTATACAATCATTTTTTAAAGATCTCTCATTCAGGGTTGCAGGAAGTCAGGTCTGGTCCCTCAACCCTGCTCTGCCACTGACACCCTGGAAAGGTGGAGATACCATATCCGTTTCTCATTCTTTATTAGTGAATTCAACATCAGTGCTATAACCTCCCTGCCTTCTGACACAAAGGAATCGCAGGTCCCATCTGTACCTTGCGATGGCGAGCCTCGCGTCCCCTTTCCTGAGCCCCTTCACAGCAGCATACACCTCCAGGTGCTCCCTCACCGTCAGCATGGGCCACAGCACGTTCTCCTGAGGGCAGTACCCCAGGAACTTGATGAACTTGCCGTCCCAGCCATCCCCCTGTTGATCCAAAACTGAACTGCAGCCTTTCAGTTCCACCTAAAAAAACAAAAGAGCTTTAGAAAGACATGTAGCCTTTTTTCCAGTAGTGCAATTATTCCAGAAACTGACATATATAAGTGCCTAAATTGTTTAGGCATCAAATAAATACTACAAAAATCACTTCATTTATTTATTACAGAAAATGATTTAAAGTACTAATATAAAAATATAGTTTTGCATGCAAAGGAGAAAAGAGACCTAGTAAGCTCAGGTGGTTCCTGAGAAACTGATGAGGAAAGGTATTGGTTTCTGGTAATATTCCAAGTCCTTTTATAAACACCTGATGTCCAGTAAAACTTTAAAGAGAGGAAAGAATAAAGTCTATCTGAAGGCAAAAAAAAAAAGTATAGTCTTACAAATACATAATCTATATGTATCATGAAATTTCTATTTTGGAAATGAAAAACATTTCCTCACTACCTCTCCAGCAGTTGGCTTTGTGATCCCAGATATCATTCTAATAGATGAGCTTTTTCCAGCACCATTGGGTCCTAGCAATCCCAAAATTTCACCTGAAAGAAAGAATAGGACTATCAATATTGGAAGTGAAATACTGAACAACATAAACCTTTTGCTCCAATGAAATCTTCTGAGATCTCTGCACCCTTCAGTTAGTACCATTTTGAGATTGATAACATATGTAACCCATGTCACCAAAGCATGTCCTTTATTTTCTGTAATTATGCCAAATGTTACTGCAAAGCTTGTGAATTTGATGTCAATACATCTGTCTTTTTCCCCCCAGATTACTTGTTTTATTTGGAAATGTGCCAATTGTTTTCCATAATAGATGGCTGATGCACTGAGTATGTGTATGAATGATTTTCAAAGGTGAGAAGTTAGAGATATTTTCTTCATCCCAAATTCAACCACCTGTGTCCAAGTCACCATCATCTTTCATCTCAACTGTCATAAAAGCCTCAGAACTTGCCCCCCAACCCAAACTGACAAACAATAGCTAGTCTGTAATCTTTTCAAAATATAAATTAAATATGACACAAGTCCACTAAAAATTCTCCAGTGACATTCCACCAACTTGTATAAAACACAAACTCATTGCTGTTTTCAAAAGCTGTACCTAATCTGGCTCTGCTCAGCTCCATAGCTTTATCCCTTCCATTTGTGGATGCATCCACTGGCCTCTGGGTTAGAGAGTCAACCTTTCTAAAGGTGTCTGAGCCTTTGCCCTCACTGTTTCCTCTACCCGGATATTCTTTGTCTAGTTCCTTCATAATTGCATTTCCAGAGTCTCAAACACTCCCTGGCACACTAAAAAATATATATGTTGAACAAATGAATGAATGCTTCAATAAGTAAAACTGTGCCTATGACACAGAAGTTTAGTAGGTAGTTCTAAAAATAATGGTGAGTTTTAAAAGTGATGATTACAGACCTTCTTGAACACAGAAAGAGACATTTCTTGCTGCTATTTTCTTCTTCCTCTTTAAAAAGCAACTTTTCTTCTGGCCTGCATATTCTTTGTGTAGACAGCTGGCAATTATAACAGGTTTCTAGAAGAGATGACAGCATCATTTTCCTCTTAAATTTCAGAGACTTTAGGTCCCTGCTGGAACCTTTCATGCCCTCTGTCATAAACCAAACCATATTTTGCGTTGCAAGTAATTCATGCTGCTAAATGTATTATGCATTCATTGACGTAGAAAATATCTCTTGCTTCCAAATGGACTGAGTTTCACAGAAGCCTAGTTTCATGGAAGCAACTCAATGTCTCGCCAGAAGAGGAGTGGCTAATCTCATGAAACTATCACATCTAAGTCAAACAGAGTAACCCTTGTAATTTTAATCTCTATTTAGCATTCTTCAACAAATCTAACTTAAATTCTTTAACTCATGAGGTCTTTATTGGTCTTGAGATTATAGCCCTAATTTAAAAAGCCCAGTTTTCTCAAAAGAAAAATAAAACCGTTAGGCTTGGTGCTCTTTTTAGCTTCAGGGAACTCCAAAGAAGCAAATTGCCTTGATTATGCAGGCACTTCTTTGGAGTGTCCTGGACATATAATACAAAAACGCACCAAACACCAAACTTTCAGAATGAAACCCAGTGTATCAAATTATGTTCTTGACAGTTCTTGAATGTGTCCATTAACATCCATTTTGTCCCTGGCTTTTTTTTTTTTTTTTTTTTTTACCTCATCCACATTTGAAGTGGTCAGAGCAGCTGCTGTTCTTATTCTTTCTGCTTGAACATCTTCATCTTCATCTATGGGTTCTTCTGGATTTGGTTTAGCATCTCTAATTTGGGGGGAAATTCTATGGAGAAAATGAAATGTGTTACATGTGGCATTCTAGCTGTTAAAAGATGTGTTAAAAATTAGCATTCCCGTGATTTTACTATTGTCATCTTCTTTAATGTGCAGGTGATGATGTGACGATGACTGTCAACATTGCTTCTGCTTTTGCCAAGAACTCCTGCCCCACTAGCCAGAATCCCTTTCTTGGTGTTGTTGCCATTCTTCCAGTAAGAATCTATGATCCTTTCAGATCTGTCAGCAAGCACTGCTTCGTTCTCTTTAAAATTCATGTCACTCTCATTTTCTCTACTCAGCCTGAACCCATCTGCATAACACCAGATTTTTTTTTTCAGCATCATTCACTGCTCATCCTTTCTACAGCCCTCCATTTTTAAAACACTCAACTATGTTACTAAATCAATTCCTTCCCGTATATTCTTTTCAAGGATGCACAATTATCTCTGATGAGAGAATGGCATATTTGGGTCTTTATTAAATTTTTGATGGAGTGAAGGTTTCTCGCAGATACTTATAGCCAGAACTCTGCCTGGGTGTTCTATTTCTTGGCAGTAAGGCAGCAATCCACCTTCTCTAATGACAATCAACATGTGCTTACATTGTAAATATAAATCTGTGTTAACAGGATAATAACATAGACACCATCTAGGAACGTTAAAATATGATATTAAGTATAAAGTTAAATTTCATCCCAACCTGAAAACAGGATCTTTTCGCATTCTTTTCTTTCCATATTTTAGTTCCATGCATCTTAGAACAAAAATGAATAACAAAGCCTGAAAGTAGGGCTACAAGCAAAAAATACAGTTACATTTAGGCATAAGTTCACAAATATTATTTAAATATTTGAATTAAGTTGGTGGTATTTTTCCTTAGGTAAATAGTTGTGAATCATTCTCATACATTGGGGAAGAAATGCAGCTATACATTCACAATCCAGGTTAGTGAAACCTCTCTCCTTTCTTCTTACCACCCATATTAAGTTTGTAAGTAAATTCTATCTGCTGTATTTTCAAAATTATCCATAACCCAATTATTTCTCACCCCTACTCGTGCTACTCTCATCTAGGCCTGAGTCATTATTTTGTCTCACCTGGATTGTTGTAACTCCTTCCTACCTGGGCTGTCTCTGCCCCTCTTCCTCTAAACATCTGTTCTCAACACAGTATCCAGAGCTACTTTTTAAATACATAAGTCTGAACTTATCACAGTGCTTAAAACTCTTCAATGACTCCTCTTCCATCACTCAGAATAGTCAAAGCCTTTAGAGTAATCTAGATTACCCTGTGTAACGCTTTCTCCTGGCCTCACACTTTATCCCATGACTTCTGTGGCCATCTTTCCTATCACTCTCTTCCTTGGTCATTCAGTCACAACCACCTTGGCCTGACTGACCCTGGATTGAGCCAGGGTCACTCTTGTCACTTCCTACTGAAGTGCTCTTCTCGAAGCCTTTCCTGACCACCCATCTGACGCCATATATATTATCTATTTAATTTATTATTTGTCTCCTTCCACCAGAACATAAGCTCCACAAAGGCAGAGACCTCTGTCTATATTTCTCCTGTGCCTAGAGAAGTACTGACACATAGGATTCAAAGACAGTAGTTCTCTTCAGCCTAAATACACCAAAATAATCATTTTCCCTTTCATTTTTATTCAATTCTTGCCTTTTTATCTATTATTCAAAAAAAATTAAGTTATATTGCATCTCTATTTTTCACAAGCTCTCTCAAATTTAGAGGAGAAACAGTAAATAGGATAAGCAAAGAAAAAAATGTTAATATTAAATTTTGGACACTACAGCCCATCCAAGCATGCAAAAGGTAACTCTAAGGTTCAGAAACATGTCTGAATGTAATTGCATTATCTAAGATCATATTAAAAACACTTTTAAAGTGGTACACTTGGGACAAGACCAAATTGTTATAGTGATTGACAGTCATCCAAAACAATGTGTGCTGAGGTGGAAAGGCCTTCTTACTACGAAGCTGACTAGAAAATCAGTGGCACTCAATTCAAACTGTGCCTCTGGAAATTCTCTCTGGTGCGGCTGGTCTCTCTGAAAAGACAAAACAAAACACATACATACAAATGACAATTCATCTGCTTTATGATCTGCATTAAATAATATAAAATTTACATATTGACTTTTCCCTCATCAAGCTCAATTTCTCTGTGTGCACTAGTGACAAAGTAATTCCCCATAGAGGAGAACCTTCTACTCTACTCTTACTGTCTCTCAATAAGCAAGTAACCTATGTCTGTTCCTCTCTTCAATTTTTTTTAAAATTGGTTTTAATATTTGCAGAAAGTCTACTGAAAGCATAGCAGAGAGAAGTGTTAGCACTGGTAAAATTTCTGGGAGTTGACAATATTTTTCTTAAGTGCCCCAGACAAGCCTTTTCAGAGCCCCTTCTTAACTCAATGGTGACTATTTTCCCATTATAATAATTAGTTCCAGCATCTTATTCTTTCTTCATCAATCAATTCATTCAGAAAGTTACTCATTCCTCATAAATAATACATGACAGATCTAGATGAATGTATTTCACCTTGTAGGTATACTTAGGAGGAAAATGCTTTAAGCAAAGGGATTCATTTCTAATCAAGAACTTCAGGCATTGCTCAGGCAATGGAGATGTATTTTAGCAGATGGAAGGCTTTTTCAGTTTGCCAAGGACACCCCTGACTATGGAAGTCCTATTTACTTTCCTTAAAGCCATTTCCTCCAGGATGGTACAGAACTCCAAAAAGTGTGTTCTCCACTGAACTATCTTGCCCTGGCATCATCGTATACTTTTCTCCACTTAAATCACATTCAGTTTCTTTAATGCCTCCTGGCTTTTCTTGCTTCAAGGCCTTTGCTTTCCTCTGCAGAACATGCTTACTTTCCTGTCCCATTAATTAATTCTTATTCAGCCTTTAGCAATGTATTTAAATATAATTTCCCCAGAAGAACTGTCTGACTTGCTAGAACATACCAGCTGTACGTTGTGTGTCCTCCATTGGTACTTTGCCCTTGTCCTTTGTAAGTTTTAAGTTCCTTGCATTGACTTGAGTAAGTTTGGTCTGTCTTTGCCTCCAGTAACCTCTGGGAAAGTCAGGACTGTGCTATCTTGCTCATCAGGTGTCCTCAATTACTAGTGCAATGACTAACACAAAATAGTATTTCTATATATTTTTGAATGATTGAATGGAATTGCATATGAGTTTATCCTCAGCGGCTAACAAATACCTGTCAAACCAGGCACACTTTTTCTCCCAATCTGGCATTAGATTTGAATAGCATTTGACAATGCCTTTAGTTTGCAAAGTGAATAGGGCAAAATTTTAGATGTTTTATTGAGATTTCATTTTGCATGTGATAAAATTCACTCATTTTAAGAGTAGAATTGAAGGATGTTTAGTAAGCTTACAGAGTTGTGCAAGCATCACCACAATTCACCTTCTGAACATTTTCATCATCTCCCCCAAAATCCCTTATGCCCATTTGCTGTCACTCCCCAGTTCCACTACTTTCTGTCTCTCTTGATCTGGGAAAAGCACTTTAACATGCTTCATATTCAAAATTAATGACACAGTTGCTAACATTTCTTACCATTTCCAAAAATGTTTGAAAGCCAAGCAAAGTATACGAAGGAACCAATACTATGGTGGAAATCAATACACTTAGGTCAAAATAATTGATTAAAGTGATGGAAAACATGTTGACGGAGACCTACAAGGCAAGTTCAAATATATCGTTTCAGATATACTCAACCCATTGATATTCTGTAAAACATTTAAGATGCAGGTATTCTCATGATGTATATCATAATGTTCCCATATGCAGATATACCCATTTAGTCATGATAGTTTCTCCTTTTAGAGAGAGTAGAGAAGGAGCTTTTGTTAACAAGAATATATATATGATCCCCAATAGAAAACTGTTAATAAATAAAGACTGGCAACTAAGGTGAAAGCTAAAATGACCAAATGGGCTTCTTGACAATGTATTATTAAATTCAAGCCAAGACAAGAGGATAGAGGAGTTACCTTTTTATAGCTAAAGTAACAATATTGCTAATGAATAAAAACCTATATATGTTGAAAGTTACATAGCAATTATGCAAAAACAAACAATCCATATTGTCTGTCAGCTAGACTACTGTGGAGCTTTCTCATTGTCCTTCCTGCTCCATTTCTTTCCCATACCAAACAAATGACTTTTCTGAGATTGTGTATTTTTATTGTGATGGACTTGCCTTATTTCAGAATTTTTTTATTGGCAAATTGGAAGGAATAAAGATCATTGTTTATTTTTCTGTTTTAAGGATCAATTGATTAGTCAAATATGTATTGAGCACTACCCTTTTCCAGATCTTACTGTACTGATTATAATAAAAATAGAATCATAATTGCTAAATTCACTAAATATTACATAAATGCCAGGTATTAATAATTTAGTATGAATTATTTACTTTACTCCTCACAACTCCATAATGTAGCTACTTTTACTATCTTTCCCTTTACATGTGAGAAATCTAGGGTTCACTCTAAGTTCTTTAGTTCATTTAGCTAACTCCTCTTATTCTACTAGACCTCCAAATTTCTACAATTTCTTTCCTCTCTTCTCATCCACTGGGACAAGAGAGGAGTCTAAACTTTGACAGTATCAGAGGATACTCCAGAACTCAATGTGCTAAGATGTGCTACTATACCTCCACCACCCAGCATAATAGGCTGAACAGGTACTTCTTTATCAGACAGGGGTCTACGGTACCCATGAAGTACCACAACCCTGGGGGTACAGAAGTCCACTGGACTCTAGAAGCAAATTAACGGCTGACCGTGGCTTCACTCAATGATGGAGTGACATTGCCTACATTGTCTTTCCAAATGGAGCCCAGATCACCAAAGGACAACTGCACTGAATATCAATATACAATACCTTCTGACGTACAATCCTGTGAGGAGTAAACAAACTACCTTAGTCTTAGGATTAGCATGGTTTAAGTTGATACTAGTTACATAATGAAAGATAAATTCTCACAACATACATTTTCAATATGTATTTATAAATAAATTATGTTATTTGTATGAAAATGCAAATTTTAGGGAAACTGCTTGAGATCTTTGTGAAAATGCATAATTTTGAAACTTTTTAGCCTACTGAAATCAAGATGCGTTATTTAGCACAAGTTATGAATCAGTATTACCAATCATGCTACTGTCTCATATTTTTTAACATGAAGAATGAAATAAGGTTGACTGAATAAACTTGAATGACTTCAAGTTTATTCCTGAGCCTGTCACTATTCTTCGTGTTTTCCTGAGTAAGTTACTTAATTTTTTTCCTCTATAAAATCAGGTGAATCATACTAGACAATTTTGATTTTTTTTCAAGTCTGACATTCCACTATTCTAGAAATTTGTAGATTCCATTCAATGATAGAAAAATAAAATAAATAAATACACTGAAATAAATAAGTATAATAAGAGCAAAGGAAAACTAATCAGATATTACAAATATACAAATACGTATTGTACTACTACACTGTGGTGTAATTTTGTTTTTGCATTTTGAACACTTTATTTTGCAAAATGTACCTTGCCTCTGGAATATGGTCTTGCCTTATTTGAATCCATAACAACTTAAGCATAATTGGCAGCAAAGGATAAAAGACATGCAATAATAAGTATGTGTATTTTGATTTTTAAAATACAGTGTTGCTCAGTGTCATGTTTGATTTTCTGCTGTGATCTTTTATTTGTGACCGTTTTCTTCAAATCACAGTGAGAACACCTAAATCATCACATTGGTCCACAAGCCTAAGAAAGAAGCTGTTCTGCATTATCATGACTTTCCTTAGAAAGAACAAAGTCAATTTTCTTCTCTTGTCCATCTATTCACTTGCTGCTATATATAAAAGGGGAATTCATAATATGATAATGCAGATTCTGTCTTCTGCCATGCTTTGAAGGAAGGTTGCTTTCATTGGACTCTCACTCCTTACCCTGCAATGGGAAAATGGTCTCTGCTCTTTAAGCCTAGAGATGAAATGCACTGTTTTGGAAGATTCTGACTATTAAGTTATAGAATATCTGTCACAGTCTATGGAATTGATGCACAGATTTGAATTCCTGGAACCTGGCTAAGAAAATCTTGTCTATAATGTTTTCCAAACCAAACCATCACTACAGAGCCTGCAGCCATGAGGAAATCATCCCTGCTCAACTTCTCCACTAAAAGCTAAAAAGCAAGGGCTGAGGTATGTTTCTACCACTGATATTGAATGCTCCCTTGTCTGAGAAATTTCCAACTCTATGCAAACTGAGGTAAGTTGTGAGTATACGGTAAACCAGGGGCAACTATTTCATGTGACACATAGCAAAAATTTGTCCATCTAGATGTGAATTTTGGAATGATTTCTGTGTAATAAGTGCCAACACAAAGAGTAGGAAAAGCCGCCAAAGGAACCATGATTCCAGGATGCTGTTTACTTAAGACTGAAGGACAAGGTGCTGAAAAAGCATCTCACTCAGTTTTTCTGAGTGAGGTAACCCTAATGTTCTTTCTGTAGCTTCTATACTTCAACTGGATTGTGCTGATGGTGGTAAAAAATCTAGTTATAGACACTTTTGCAGAATACAAAGAAATACAACCCAGAGAAGTCAAACCCAAGTTCAGTCCACTGAGAAGGAACAATAGCTACCTGCTGGCCAAAAGGGTCCCAGACTAATTTTTTGTAGAAGACAGTGGGTGGTATAGGTTGGTGCAAAAGTAATTGGGGTTTTGCCCTTATTTTAAATAGCAAAAACCACAATTACTTTTGCAGCCATCTAATATTAAATATATCAATTCTTATAGATGATCTTTGTTTGGGTTCAAGATTCCCATTCCAAAAGTTGAAAGCTGTTTTCCAGACAGACATTCAATCACCAGTTGAGGATAACAGTTAATGGAGGCCTGAAGTGTAGGACCCAAGGTACTCTGGTGTCTCTAGAGTTTCAGTAAACATTTCCAGCAAAGTTTTCCTTAATCTTGGACAAGCTCTTTACTTTTATACTAATAAGTAACCTGGCAAAGGTGTAAAACATCCTTGGTATCTGAAGCTGTTAGCAGCTAACATTGAGAGACTTTCTTGAAGACTGTAGAGATGGATTGTACTGCCAATTGTTAGGAAGCCAGTTTTCGTTCTAGTGTTGCAGGAAGCCCTGTATTCTGAAGGAGACATAAACTCAACAGGGTATTTTAGACATGAGGTCTTCTGTAAGAGTCTCCATAAATTCTGTTCAAAGCATAGCACCTGTTTTCTTCAGAAATATTATTGATTCAGTAACAGCATTACACTTCCCTCTCTTTTCTATAGTGTAATATTAAAGTATTGTTAATTTTTCCTACTGCTTAAGGCAAACATCTATATTTAAGATTACATTGAAAGTTTAAAAAATAACTCTATTTCTCTGTTTGTATGTACGTATATGTACTTACAAAAAAGAAGCAAAATGACCAAAGGCCACTGTTTTTTCTCCTTCTGCGGAAAACAAATGATATCACATACATCAAGAAGACAAGAGAAGTTGCATAACCAGGAGTAACTATAGCCTGAGGATAATACAAATAATAACATAGTCAAAAAATAAAATATTACTGAGGGAAAAATTAATTATAAATTTTAAAAACCATCTTATCATACATGCACTTTGCATGTTTTATGTTTTGGTTTATCACAAAATATGAATTAAAACATCTTAACTACATAAAATAACAATTTTAAATTTATTATTAATTACTTTATGGAATTTGGTTTATGTACTGTGTTACTTACCAAAGCAAACACAATTTCACTTGTAATATAAAGGTACTGCATGTTTTCTATGTAGACAATTAAATACATTGAAAGGAGAATTAAAATGAAGACATTAACATCCACTAGTGCCTGCCCACACCAGTAGGCAGAAGTGTAGAGGCCCGAAATCCATAGCTGGGACTTCGTTTTTTTCTGATTTAAAAAAAACAACAACAGAAATATATATAGATTTAATTAAAATGCAACTCCAAAATAAACACAAACACATTGGAAGAATTTTTTAAGATAAATATAATCTTCTAATAATAAAAAAAATTGTGCATATACTGTTTAGTAACCTGAGGCTTATAGAGCCAGTTTCATGGTTCATAAGCTGTCTATTTAAAAAAAAATGTATATTGTGATAGGCTTGACTTGCAATGCTACTCTAGTTCATGAATAGAAAAATAGACCTCATAATGTTCATGTCATTAAATTCTATGAAAAGAAGTATTGGCCAGGCCTGGTGGCTCACATCTATAATCCCAGCACTTTGGGAGGCTGAGGCGGGCAGATCACAAGGTCAGGAGATCAAGACCATCCTGGATAACATGATGAAAATTAAAAATACAAAAATTAACCACGTGTGATGGTGGGTGCCTGTAATTCCATCTACTTGGGAGGCTGAGGCAAGAGAAGTGCTTGAACCCAGGAGGCAGAGGTTGCAATGAGCCAAGATTGCATCCCCGCAGTCCAACCTGGTGACAGAGC
Organism: Alouatta palliata; assembly: GCA_004027835.1. Lineage (NCBI taxonomy): Eukaryota > Metazoa > Chordata > Mammalia > Primates > Atelidae > Alouatta > Alouatta palliata. Next base: position 12,853 of record PVKV010018667.1, read on the forward strand.
GAGACTCTGCCTCAAAAAAAATAAAAGTATTATTTTGTTACGTGAGGACATAATACATTTACCTTTGTCTAAACATCTTGGAGAGTTACCGGCTCTGGATGGTGAACACTGATAGATTTAATTGTTTTGTCTGGATAATGGGCATAATCAAATACAAATACAGAATTGCAATTTCCAGAGTGGAAAAGAAATTCAAGTCTTAAATTTGGCCTTTCATTTCAACATCAATGATTTCCTTCTTGTAGTTGGGAAGTAATGTGGTCAAAAGGTTTACAATATTTCCCTTTGAAAGTTTAGATTAACTGGAGTCTCTGAAAAATCATTGTACTTTTCAGGTGACTTTGAAATAAAAAGCGTTTTGAGTTTTTAGAAGTAAATTATCTGACTTGCTAAGAATAAGGTTTAACTGCAAGATCTAAATTAAACATACATTCCAACGTTTTTCTCAGAAGAAAACATTTTGAACACATAGCATTCAAAATACAGATATTGAAATTCCTGAAACTTCTTCTTTTCCCCCTTTTTCTTACCTTGTAATCACTGATGCTGCCCATGGTGATGTAAGGAGAAGTGCTACATAGAACCAAAATTAAGAAAATGGAACCATCTGGCAGCCCTGTTGCGAGTCTTACATGGCTCTGAAAATTCAAAGGGTAGCTTAAAATAGTGAATATTTGTTAGATGAAACAAATAATTATAGCCACAAAAGTGCATTTTTTGAAATGTTGAAAAATCAAAATCAAAGTAAGGGTGTAGCTCATCACCATGTATGCACAGAGGTGGGAGCGAAAATGACTTCTGATCTTCAACTCAGAGAACAAAGAGGAGTCAAAAGTCATTTAGGACCTACTTCTGAGGATATTTCCAAGAGAATTGAAAGCAAGCTCTCAAAGAGACACCCACACATTCATATTCACACCAACAATACTCACAAGTGGTAGCAACACAAAAGTCCAAATTAACGGATAAACAAAATGTGTATGTATATACAAACAATGGAATACTATTCAACCTTGAAACAGATCACTTGAGGTCAGGAGTTTGAACCAGACTGACCAGCATGGTGAAACTCCGTCCCCACTAAAAATACAAAATCAGCCAGGCGTGGTGGTGAACGCGTGTAATCCCAGCTACTTGGGAGGCTGAGACAGGAGAATTGTTTGAATCCAGGAGGCAGATGTTGCAGTGAGCTGAATTCGAGCCATTGCACTCCAGCCTGAGTGACAACAGCAAAACCTCATCTCAACAAAAAAGGAAGGAAATTCTGTCACATACTACAACATGGATGAACCTGGAAAATATACTAAGTGAAATAAACCAGTTACAAAAAGACAAATATTCCACGTATATAAGGTATCTAAACTAGTAATTATAATAGAAACAGAAAGTAGGATGGTGGTTTCTAGGATGAGGAAGGGGAAATGTTTAATGGGCATCAAGTTTCAATTCTGCAAGATGGAAAAGTTCTGGAGATCCATTTCACAACAATGTGAATATACTTAATATTACTCAACTGTACACCTGCAAACAGCTAAAATGGTCAATTTTATATCATGCATTTTTACCACAACAAAAAAATAATAATTCAGAAGTTAGGACCTTTGATGAACATATAATTCAGGCCTGAGCAGCATGTCTTTCTCAGCAAACCCAGAAATGGAAACCTTAGTAGCTGAGTGGATGTGTTCTGAAGCACAGAACTAAAAACTTGCTGCTGCTGATCTCACCTTCAGGGAAAGGAACTTTAAATCACTACCCCCAAATCAGCATCCATTTGAGGCTAGGCCAAGTGTACACCTAAGCAGCGCCTAGGACCACCTCATGGATATAATTAGGGGACAGCAGCATGAGCCTGTCTCAAAAAAATTCTGCAATTCTTTAACTTGATTTAGAGCTTTGAGGGCTATGTCTATAAATTCCGTTTTTCATCACAGGAATGAAGGAGGAAAGGTGTGCCCCAGGGGGAATTGGGAGTGGGGAACAGGCTGCCTTGTAGAGTAGCTATAGGCCTCAGTTCATTTGGATCCTGAGCAAACGCAATGACATTAGGAAACTAAGGAACAGAAAGGAGGGGTAATCACTGTCTCTTCCTGCTACTCTTCCAGTTCCACTTTCTGGAGAATTCCCTTCAGACGCCCTTTCCCTCAAGTCATCCTGTGCAGCAGACCTGTTTACATGGTCAATCTATCATCTTCAACTCACGGAGGTATATGTCTGTCACGAATCACTCAAGTACTATATATTTCTTCCCTGTTGTCCCCATGGCTTGCAGAAAATCTGCACTTGCATATACTCCCAGCACCCCTGATTCAGTGAAGTTCAGACTGAACTTCACACTTTTGTCACAAAATGGACTTCCCTTTGGATGGTTTCATTTCTAATCCTGCTTACTGATGTTTCAGACTTCTGGTGTGAAGTTCAGTTGGAGTCAGTTTTGAGAGACCCCTTTTGGTATCAGGCAGGGTCTAACCAGAAAACCATGACTACCTTAAGTGCTTAAAATAGATTGCAATTCTTTATGAAATTATTAGGTGGGTGATGAGCATTCCACAAGGCTGATGAAGTGAGAAGCAAGCCACTGTTGCTTCTGGGCCACAGAAAAAACAGAAAGAGGTGACGTGACTGGAGCCCAAAGTAGGGAGTCCTCTGCTCTTTTGTCTCCCATCTCTGCTTTCTGGTGTCTAAACTGTCTGAAGCCAGACTATAGACAACTGACACAGAATCCAGTGCAGCTGGTGTGTGTTAGACTCCCTGCCAACATAGAGCAACTATGAGTGAGTGAAGAAATAAATCAACAGACCCAGAACTGACAGATTCTCCTTCATATTAGTCTGTCTGCTACGCATTTAGTCAATGGAGGGTCCACTAACAAATTATATTAGACTTATATGTAACCAGGGTTACAAGTGTTCCTGATTTCTAAGTCAGTGTTTTCTTTCTTCTGTTTCTCTCTCATATATTTCCACAATCAAGCTTTTCAAAACATTCCCTAGAAGACTGAAAAAATACTGAAAAGTATTCCCTCATGAGAAGTATCTGATAACTTGGCAAGAAAAAAATCCTGTTGTGTTTCTATAACTCATTCAAAACATTAGGACAAAATAATAATTTTCAGGCTTAACAATCACTTGTGGATATCTAAAAGCTAAAGAGAAAAAAAAGGCTACTTGTCCAATTCTTACTTTTTTAGACTCAGTAAATTTAATACTTACAATAGGAAATGGGCTTGACTCAATTCGAATATGTTGTGTGTGATTAAACATTCGAAGTAACCCGTTGCTGATAATATTCATGAGGATTGGAAAACAGTGCAATCTCTTGGTATTACACACAATTGAAAATCTATAATCCTTAAAACAGAAACAAATAAATAATGTTAATGCTAAATTCTTAAAGAACAAAGGCAAGGTTTATGTATAAAATATCCTAACAGTGCCATATGCTTGCCATGTGTCCGTCTTCAAGTTAACTAAACTTTCTGAGTTTTACCTTCCTCATCTATGAAAAGCAGATACTTGTTATAGGGTTTAAATGAGACTATATTCATGTACATTAGGCCCTAGCACAGAGTCAGCATACACTAACACAAATTTTTATTAATATTACTAATTTGAGATAATTTTGTCTCTATTTTGCTGATGGGAAAATTTCAGTTAGTGGAGTTTAAAAGTCTCTTTGACAAGGAGACACTGTCAGCTTATGATAAAGAAGCAAAGGAAGACTGGGCATGTTGGCTCAAGCCTGTAATTCCAGCAGTTTGGGAGGCTGAGGCAGGCAGATCACATGAGGTCAGGAGTTCGAGACCTGCCTGGCCAACATAGCAAAACTTCATCTTTACTAAAAAATACAAAAATTAGTCAGGCGTGGTGGTACATGCCTGTAATCCCAGCTACTTGGGAGACTGAGGCAGAAGAATCCTCTGAATTCGTAAGGTAAAGGTTGTAGTGAGCCGAGATCACACAACTGCACTCCAGCCTGGGCGACAGAGTGAGACTCTGTCTTAAAAAGCAGCAGCAGCAAAAGGAATGCTGGTCTTCTGGACAGGAGATAAGCATGGAATTCATTAAACATTCATGCTTACACTGCCAAGGAAGCATTCCCCCACTTCCTAAAGCAGTATCTACGTACTTCATGTTTAGGAAAATGTGCATGCATCTATCAGGAGGTTTATTGTTTAAATCTTGCCACTAGTTCATATAGTAAATATGTGAAATAGGTAATATAGTAGCTGATAAAGTAATTTCCCAAACTTGGTACAAAAGGATTACATTTTTTATAGTTTATCTAGTTTAGGTAGAACTGAATTCAATAATACATCTTCAAAGCCTTTTCTTTTTTAAAAAAATTTACTTTGTAGCAAGAAATAAAGAGGTAGCTTCACTTAATTAGGCCCCTTGCTTTTATTAGAATGCAAATAAGACCGAAGAGTTCTTAAGATTAAGATGTATTTTTAGGCCAAGCGCCATGGCTTATGCCTGTAAACCCAGCATTTTTGAGAGGTCATGGTGGGAGGATCACCTGATGTCAGGAGTTCAAGCCCAGCCTGGCCAAGATGATAAAATCCCATCTCTACCAAATATACAATATTTAGCTGGGGATTGTGGTGCCTGCCTGTAATCCCAGCTACTCTGAAGGCTGAGGCAGGAGAATTACTTGAACCTGGGAGGCAGAGGTTGTAGTGAGCTGAGATCATGCCACTGCACTCCAGCCTGGGCGACAGGGCAAGACTCTTTCTCAAAAAAACAAAAAGAAGTATTTTCAATCGTCTTGTTCTCTGATGAATCTCTATGACTTGACTCTACTTTTACCCAAATAGACATATGCTAAGGTGGCAGACTGAGAATACTTTTTCTCCGGGATTTCATGTACATATTATAGTATTTAATACATTTTCTCAATATATAAAAACATTATTCAGGTAGTTAGCTACTGAATAAAATTCTTTAAATCCATAATTATATTAGTTGATAATTATAAGCTATAATATTTTTATTGAGTCTAAATAATACAATTAAATTTAGATTCTTTCAAATGTAAAAATTATCTAATTCAAAACAAAGCTAAGATAGACAATGTTTTATAAAAACTTGGGTAAACCTCACAGTTTGTCAAATAACAACCCAGAATGTTTTTCTGAGTCAGGTTGCTATATGCTAGATTTAACTTTCTGCAATTTTAGAACAGTTAAAATGTAGTACTTTTTTTTCATAAAAGCAAAAAGGCAAACATACCTTTTGTTTACCAGAAACTATGATAGCTCCATTGTATGAGATGCCATCAGTACCATTTCTGTTTTCAAAGTCATCTACTTCTAAAAGTATATTTTGATGCTTCAGTGACTTTATAAAATCTTCAATATTTGATTCTAAAATGAAGTTAATAAGAGAAGGCCATAAAAAAAGCAAGAAAATACATGTTAAACTTTTAAAATAAATCCTATACGTAATTCAAGTTAATATTTATGGAATACTATATATAAGTGTCTTTCTTTGGGTATCACAATAACATTGACCCATGAAAGAGAAATCATTCTACCACCTCCTATTTAACAAATCTTATGCCACAATTAATTAGCTTTATAAATCTGTTTAATGAAAATTAACATGTGATCATAAAAATAGGCTAATTCTATTGTATGACTTTTGGTAAAAAACAGCAATATTTGAATTGAATAATCTGAGGCTATACAATAATTTTATGAGGAGTACTTCAGATTGTCTAGCCTAAAACAACCAATGATAACATTTTTCTCTCTCCCTTATTCTTCCAAATAATAGACAAGTAAATATATATGTGTCTGTGTAACACATAACATATGTTTTACTTTATTTTAAATGTTTACATACATGTATATTGTATAAATATAATCTTTCTTAGGAAATGGAAAAGGATGCCATCATCAGATCAAACTTTTGGATATGGCCCTAAAGAAGAAAGCAGATGAGACTGTCTGACAGAGACATACGAGCTGAGAAAAATCCACAGCCTAGAGCACACGGGAGCAAACAACTGAAGGGAAAACCTGTTTCCAGGATACCTCAACTCAGAGTGGATGAATGCAAGGGAGTAAGGTGGGCTCTGAAGCTACAGTCAGGGTCATAAACTACACCTGGAAAAAAGAAGACCAGTCAGGCCCCTCCCCAGGTTCCACACAGAACAGACAGCAGCTGCAGTTGTCCCCAGGGTAAGAGTCCCATATTTACTTACTAAGAGACATTATCTGAGGAGCACAGCTGGGCAAACCTGATGGAATGAATAACAGGAAAAGAAGGATTTTTTTTTCCCTTGAAATGGGAGTTTATAGTGGGCTCTGTGACTGGAAAAATAAGGCCAAACCCTAAATGAATTAGGATCCTTTCACCAAGTGATACAGAGACATACACATAGAAAATAAGCTTTCCATGCACCTTGAGCAGCCACACACCCTAGTCCACCTCCACAGTCACTTAAGGTAGGATGCCATATGGTGACCCACATTCACCTAGGCAGATAGGGATGCTCACATTTGAGAAAAGAGGAACAAAACGGCACAGAAGTTTCAAACTTAAACCACAAAACACCTAAGTACAGAGACAAAAATAAATTAATTAACACAAGCCCATTATCCTCAAGAGTGACTGAAGAGAAAAAGACAGACCTCATTTACTTACCTTATGAGCTCATAAGTAAAGAAACCTTTCTAGATCTCAGAAGTTAAGCTTACAATTAGTATTTAAGGTAGCAAGGTGAATAAACTTTATTTTCCAAAACCCAAATGGAAAACAAGAAGAAAAATGAGAAACGAAAGAAAAAGACCATCTTTGTTTAAAGAGCATACACTGCAGTCCTGAATCGCAAATCCATGGGAAAAATCAAATGAGTGAGGAACTCTGCAAGAGAAGACTCTTACTGTGATTTTTTTTTTTTGAACATCTGAGGTGCTAACATAAAATTTCTTCTTCAAAGTTAACTAAGCAGTTAGAAAAAAATCAATTACCAGCCAGGCACTGTGGCTCACACCTATAATCCCAGCACTTTGGGAGGCCAAAGAGGACAAATCACTTGAGGCCAGGAATTCAAGATCAGTCTGGCCAACATGGCAAAATCCCATCTCTACTAAAAATACAAAAAAAAAAAAAAAAAAAAAAAAAAAATTAGCCAGGCATGACGGCACATGCCTGTAATCCCAGCTACTCAGGAGGCTGAGGCAGGAGAATTGCTTGAACCTGGAAGACAGAGGTTGCTTTGAACCGAGATCGCATCACTACATTCCAACCTGGGTGACAGAGCAAGACTCTGTCTCAAAACAAAACAAAACAAAAAACCAACTACCTATTGTTTGGGATAACAAAATAAAGCGTCTTCCTGTATTTTGTACTTAATGAAGTGGCATGGGGGGTAGTTATGCCATCTTCACATAGAAACCAGTGTGTATTGTATTTGTGGTATAGGATAGACTTCTGTATAACAAAGGGATCTCAAAATACAGTGGGTCTGCCAATATAGAAGTTTATTTGTCACGTAATAGCTTAGGGTAGTCAGGTAGATAGACGCCTTTACTCTCCCAGGTTATACAGTGACCCAAGTTCCTTTTCTCTTGTCCTCATCATCCCTCTCATCTCCAAAATCAGAGTAAATATGCATTGTTCCTCACAGGTGTTTTCTGTAAATGAAATCTAAATACACATTTTCTTCTCTTATGATTTACTTTCCCCCAGTCCTGTGCTATTCAACAATAAACATAACTTATTTCTGGATTTAAATTATATTTTTCTTTTCACCTGTGTTATTGATGATCAACAGGCTGGTACGGGGTTCCTGGGGAAGTTGTCCAGGAGAGAGAAAATACAATTCGGTTTTAAATTCCCAATCGTTCTTTTCATTTAACATAGCATAAATTATATTTTCCACAATCAAAGGGAATGTTGCAATTCCAAATACCAATAATCTAAACAATAAAGAAAAATTAGCATATGACTCTCTAGCAATTTTATTTATTTAGTAAGACATTCCACAAGTATTTGTTGAGTGCCAAGCCTGCCTTATGCCAATCATGATTCCAGGTGCTAAAATTCTGAAGGTAATACTCTAGCATGCTACATAGTAGCAAAAGGCATTACTATATAAACACCAGGTTATCAAATCATGAAAACAAAACACACCTGCATGTATAAGCCTAATCAAGTGTGAACATACAGGTATTCCCACTGTCAGAAAAATTAAATGCTCAATTTATCCATCCCGAGGCAGGAATGCCAGATATTGTGTTCTGGTTTTAAATTATCTTCTGGTTTGAACCTCTTTTGAAACTTGTGATCTAACAAAACCACAGTATTCTGCTACTCACAGGGTCAATAACACTTTGGTCTGACGTTTTAACTTTAAGAAACGGAGCCGTGCCATGGCACAGACTTGCATTCTCCAGAGGCCCATGTCACTCACAGCTGTCTGCATTTCAGAGAAGGAAGAGTGAGCCAGCTCCATTTCATCGAGGCTTTCTGAGTCTCTTACCATCTCCACTTGTTCGAAATCTATACACACGTAAACAAATACACATGTTATAATATTAATGCCATCCTGGGGGGCATCACAGATTTTCCTTAGTAATATTAAAAATAGTATTACATGGGCTGGGCGCGGTGGCTCACGCCTGTAATCCCAGCACTTTGGGAGGCCAAGGCGGGCGGATCACGAGGTCAAGAGATTGGGACCATCCTGGTCAACATGGTGAAACCCCGTCTCTACTAAAAATACAAAAAAATTAGCTGGGCGTGGTGGCGCGTGCCTGTAGTCCCAGCTACTTGGGAGGCTGAGGCAGGAGAATTGCTTGAACCCGGGCGGCGGAGGTTGCAGTGAGCCGAGGTCGTGCCACTGCACTCCAGCCTGGTGCCTGGTGACGGAGTGAGACTCTGTCTCAAAAAAAAAAAAAAGTATTACATGGCCAGGCACGGTGGCTTATGCCTATAATCCCAGCACGCTGGGAGGCCGAGGCTGGCAGATCACCTTAGATCAGGATTTTAAGACCAGCCTGGCCAACATGGCAAAACCATGTCTCTACTAAAAATATAAAACTTAGCCAGGCGTGGTGACAGATGCCCGTAATCCCAGCTCCTTGGGAGGCTGAGGTAAGAGAATCGCATGAACCGCAGAGGCAGAGGTTGCTGTGAGCCCAGATGGCGCCACTGCACTCCAGCTTGGGAGACAGAGCAAGACTCTATGTCAAAAAAAAAAAAAAAAGTTTTACATTTGTTTTTATTTTTATAACCAATTCAAAGGAATTATTTAGACAACATTTTTCAGTATTTATTAAGTTTATACTTCACCACTGCCATCTATATTTTCTTTCTATAGTTAAGTTTTATAATTGCCAATGGTAATAAAAAATTAAAATTTTAAATAAAACAAAGTTTTAAAATGCTTGTGGTCACAGTACAAACAATATAAGAAACATGCTATGATGTCCATATTCCATAATCAGTGAAAAAATACACTGAATTCATACCAAAATAATTCACAAAAATGGTGATCTCATTATGCCCAATCTTTAAAAAGCAAAGAAATTCCCAAGAGTATCATTACTCTGAGGGATTTTAAGAAGTCTTCTGCATAAAAATAGCCAATCATTACCACCTAAATAACTACTACTAAGGCATCAATCATTCAGTAGTGTAGGGGAAAGATCATCAGTGCTGAACTACCAGATCTGTACATAGATCCAACATCTGTGACTTACAAGTGGCGTGATTAGGGAAGATCACTTAACTACTCTTAGGTCTGATTTTCTTATTTGTAAACTGGTTCCAATGAAGCGTCTTAGAAAGGTTATTATAGGAAGATAATGTTGAAGGCATATATATCAATGTATATCCATACATTAATCTAAGTGTCTGGCCTAAGAGGAGCTTCCTAACGACAGTGATTACTTTCACCCATTAAAATATACAAGAATGGACACTGAGAATTCTCTCCACTAAGACCTTAGTGGAATTTTGTACATTAACAAGTTAAGAGTAATTTTTATTTTTAAAAAATCTGTTCAGATCTCATTCCCTAATCAAGAGCCTTTCACAGCCTGGTGGTATCTAAGAAGCAGGGAACATCTGAGGATAGGAAATAGTTTCCAAAAGGAAACTTGGTAGACTACATGAAGGGATCTGCGATCTGTCTTGGTAATGACGGTAAGAAATGACAGCCCATCTCAAACAGCAGAGCCAAATTTGGAATGAAATTCTTACTTTGAATTCTTAGTTTAAATCACCCATAAGAAATTATAAATACTAAATTGACATATGATCATTTTGGAATTGGTTTTCTGTGAATTATACAAATGGCTTTACCTTGTTCCATAGTTGTCTGTCCTTCCAGTTTCATAAAGACTTCATTCAGAGTTGACATGGAAATGTCATAACCTGTCAGTCCCTGGCCACAACACTTATCCAGGTCACTGAAAAGATCTAAGACAAAAAATATGAATAGATATTTTGAAAAACCACACTAATAATTAAACCAAGTAAATTAGTACTTATTTAAAAGATGATACATAATATTGTTAAGAAAATTATGTCTTTGGGGTATCACAGTAGTCAAAAGCAAAATTTCAATAGAATACTCTCTTTCTCTGAAATGACTAAGGAAGACCTCTTCCTCTATCCTCAGACCTCTCTGCAGAAATATGAACAATCAGAAAGACCATTATCTTCTCACCTCCACACTGCAAGCCCACATGTATTTCTACCTATATTCTGGGTCTTCTTTCTGTATGAGTCTTTCAATGGTTTCTCAATGCATTTAAAATAAAAATCAAAGTCAATAACACAGCCTCTGAGGCTCCATAAGAGCCCATCTCCATCTATCCAAACAACATTACCCACCCCCTTTTGCCATTCTGCTCCCTCATTCATTTTCCTCCAGACATCCTCCTCTCCCCTCTACCTGGAGTGCTCTTAACCATTTTCTTCTTGTGGCCTCCAGTGACCACTCTATATAAACCTCAGCCAGACACCAGACATCACTCTAACTTACCCGGCTTTGTTTATTATTTTAGTGTATAATTGCAGAAAAATTTTGTTTATTTTGTGTGTCTACTTTTCCCTATCTAGTTAGATGTAGGCTCCATGAGAGTAGAGACACATATGTCTTATTTAATGCAGTATTTCTAGTCCCTAGAGCAGTGCCTTTTATATAATATTTCTCAATACACATTTATTGGGTAATTTTTCCGTGGAAATACTTGGATGAGACTGCAGGATTCTAGGAGAAGACTCTTATATGCTACTTTCTACTTTGGGTGGGAAGATAGGCCAAGGGCATAATTGAGAAGAACTAGGTGGAAGAGACTGTAGCAAACACTGTGTTTCCCTATGACCTGCGCATGGCAGCAAAGGACCTAGGAGTCCCATGTCCTGAAATAGATATAAGCATGCAATTAGACTAGCAGAGTCTTGGGTCTGTGTAAAGAGGCTGCGTGAGCCAAGACGTCAACACCAGAGACTCTGGCAACGTAACATATTCCAGTGGTGGTACCAGCATGCAATTCCTTATTCTCCTTCTCTGACCAAAAAAGAAAGTAGACCAGTTGCACCTCACAGGGCCTTAGTCCAAGAACAAAATAACATGGCATAGTCCACTTGATCTAAGAAGAACACTATCTTCTATGCTGCTGTAAGGACAGAGAGAGCTGCCATATTGGGGGTGGAGCTAAAATCTGAATTCCTGAGTGTTTGTCTAATGAAACTGAATCATTCAAAAGAGCTTATTTAAGGTAGGCCTATAGGGAGTTACACCTTTAACAAACTAAATGTTTAAACAAAAGGGAAACTGTTTAAATCAGAAGACACTGAAATTACATTTCCTCATTTGTAAGATATGGCAAATTATAGCACCCACCTCAAAGAAAGAACAGTTGTGAGAACTAAATGAGTTGATATACACGAAACCATTAGAACAGTGCCTAACATGTAGAAAGCACTGCACAAAGAGTTAGTAATCTTTAGGATTGCTTATCAAACAAAGTCTGAGTGGGTACTGCTACCCAGTTGGCAGGGAACCCATGATTGAACACTTTTGTAGACTGTATAAGTTGTTTTCCTCTGCAACATAATAGATGCACAATTAAAATACAGTAATCCTGCCTTATCCACAGTTTCATTTTCCACAGTTTCAATTACCCACCATCAACTGCTGTCTGAAAACTTAAAATGGAAAATTCCATAAATAATTCATAAGTTTTCAGTTGTGTGTCTTTGTAAGTAGTGTGATGAAATCCTTCACCATCTCACTCTGTCTTTATCAGATTCAGGATGTGAATCTTCCCCTGTCTAGCAAAACTATATTATACTCACCTGTCACTTAGTAGCCCTCTGGGAAATCAGAGCAACTGGCATGGTATTACGGTTCAAGTCACCCCTATTTTACTTAATAATGGCCCCAAAGTGCAAGAGTAATGATGCTGGCAATTTGGATATGCCAAAGAAAAGCCATAAAATGCTTCCTGTAAGTGAAAAGGTAAAAGTTCTCAACAAGGAAGAAAAAAAAATCCTAGGCTGATGCTAAGATCTATGGTAAGAATGAATCTTCTGTCTGTGAAATTGTGAAGAAGGCAAAAGAAATCCATGCTACTTTTGCTGTTGCACCTCAAACTGCAAAAGTTGCAGCCACAGTGCATGGTAAGTGCTTAGTTAAGATGAAAAAGGCATTCAATGTGTAGGTGGAAGACATGAACAGAAATGTTTTCTGATTGATGGCAATTAGGTTTGTTTCTACACACAGTTTCAGGCATGAACTGGAGGTCATGGAACCATATATCCCCCATGAATAGGGGGACTGCTGTACAAAGAGAAACCTGTAGCAGAAACGTTTATGCCCCACCAACATCTCTTCTGCATTCCCCTGTAATAGTAAATGTGCTTAGTAAAAACACCTGCCTTGGGTCCTTTTTCTGGACTTGGAAGTATTCTAAGCTCATGTTCAGAGTAAACCAGAAGGATGAGGAAGTTAATGCTCTCACAGGCATCCCTTAATCAACAATGGGGAGGAAACAGCAGGTAAGAACCGCAGCTTACTCACCACTCTGGTGACAAAATGCTGAGCCCACTTACTTCATTTATTTCCCTCCAGTGGGCAATGCACCTGAACTGCCTACCACAGTAATTTCCTTCAGAATTGATACATCCCTGGCTGCCTTCCCTTCCCTCTCTCCTGTCCCCATTATCTGCTGGTGATTACAGAAAGCAACTACCCAATAAATTAATGGCACTCAATCCTTCATCTTGAGTTCTGCTTCTCAGGCAGCCAAACCTAAGACAAAGTCTAAATTCATTAGGCAAAGAAAATTACTATAATAATAATGTGAACATTTTTTCCCAAATTTCATTTCATTGTAATCATACGTAGTTACCTGGAAATGTATTTGTCCTTTCCAATGGCAAAGTATATACAAGCTTTGTTTTGTTTTCTGTTTTCAATTTAGCGTCAGGGATGTGATGAGTAATGAAGGATGTTATTTGTTCTGGATTACATATTTCATTCCTATACAAACTAATATTTAAAAGAAAAGATAAGTCATTTGCATTTTCTTCACTGCTACCACAAAAGAAGAGCTTTTATTGAACTGTTGAGCCCTACTTTACTTGGCTTTATGGAACAACAAAATGAGTAAATAATAACATGATAGTAATCTATCAGTTTGAAAATCTTACAATCTATACATAGAAATGTATAAACTCAGAACAATTACAAATATACAAACAAATATATAATGTAATTGAAGCTATATACATAGTTTTATATGCATAGTTATAGATAAACAGAGGAAGGTGAGAATGTTAGGAAGAAGAGATTTCTTAGGGAAAATAATTTTTATGCCAGACCATACCATTAACTAGTAGAGAAAATTTGGCCCATATGCATGTTTTGTTAGGCTATAGGGTTTTTTTAAACAATTATTAGGCCAGATGTGGTGACTCATGCCTGTAATCCCAGCACTTTGGGAGGCTGAGGTGGGTGGATCACAAGATCAGGAGTTCAAGACCAGCCTGACCAACATGGCGAAACCTGGTCTCTACCAAAAATACAAAAATTAGCCAGGTGTGGTGGTATGTGCCTGTAATCCCAGCTACTCAGGAGGCTGAGGCAGGAGAATCCCTTGCCCTGGGAGGTGGAGGTTGCAGTGAGCCAAGATAGTGCCACTGCACTCCAGCCTAGGCAACAAAATAAGACTCTGTCTCAAAAAAAAAATTATTTTAGCCTGGATATACACTGATATGGTTTGGCTGTGTCCCCACCCAAATGTCATTTTGAATTGTAGTTCCCATAATTCCCACATGTTGTGGGAGGGACCTGGTGGGAGGTAATTGAATCATAGGGGTGGTTACCCTCATGCTATTCTCATGATGATGAGTTCTCACAAGATCTGATGGTTTTATGAAGGGCTTTTCCCTGCCTTCACTCTGCATTTCTCCTTGCTGTCACCATGTGAAGAGAGGAGTGTTTGCTTTCCCTTCTGCCATGATTGTAAGTTTCCTGAGGCCTCCCCAGCCATGCTGAACTGTGAGTTAATTAAACCTCTTTCCTTTATAAATTAGTCAGTCTTGGGTATGTCTTCATTAGCAGCATGAGAACAAACTAATATATACACTTTCTTATTAGCCGCAGTTATTGTTACTCTCTGCCCCTAGATTTTTCTCCTTGTTGATAATGGCTTCTGAAATTATTTGCCTTTTTGCCCTATGAAAGACTGAAAACATATTCCAGAATTTTATGGATCAGTGGAGGAAAATGAGCATGGGAAGAAGGTAGAGGTTCAGGTTGCACAGAACAGCTACTTGGAAAAGTGGCACATGAAGTAGTCTTGCTGTGAAAAGTCAGGTTTGTTTTATCATGTTGAAATGTTGCCAGTGATTAACAATGTAAAGACACAGGAGGAAGGAAAGTAGGAAAAGTATTCAGGAAACACTGATCAATCCAGTATGGTAGAAATGAAGCATGAGGCCAGTTCTCTTTCATAATTGTCCACCTTTTTCATATAACAGTATTGAAAACACATAAATCCAGTCTATTCCCAATGTCTTTACCTTAGGTGATATCCAAGACCCCACCTTCTTTTCAAAAAGATAGAAGAACCTGCACACTTCAGTCTCCCATTGGACATGATCACTTTTCTATCTGAATAAAAGAAATCAAGTGAGAAAGGATATTGGGGGTCATTTCTTCCCTCTCTAGAAAAGAAAGATGAGGAGCCAAAGCTCAGAAGTGCAATGGAGAAGTATTCAGTGGGGTGTAACTAAATCTAGTGTTCAAATTTGAACTTTTGAAATGTTCAAATTTGTAATAAATGTTCAAATTTGAACATTGGAAATACGCATAAAATCAATACATTTAAAATGAACTCATACTATTCAGCCATAAAAAAGAATGAGACTATGTCTTTTGCAGCAACGTGGATGGAACTGGAGTTCATTATCATAAGCGAAACAACACGGAAACAAAAAGTCAAATACAGCATGTTCTCATTTATAAGTGGGAGCTAAATAATGGGTACAGATGGACATACAGTGTGGAATAATAGATACTGAAGACTCAGAGGGATGGGAATGGGGAATGAGAAATTATTTAATGGGTACAATGTACATTATCTGGCGATGAATATACCAAAAGCCCAGACTTCACCTCTACCTAATATATCCATGTAACAAAACTGTACTTGTACTCATTAAATTTATACAAATAAGTTAGATTAAAAATAAAATAAGCTCATGAACCCCAGTCTATCTGCACCTTACAATACTTTCTGGAAAAAAAAACAAACATAAATTACATGGTGTACTGTATACTCTGATGCTAAAGAATGAGTGGCTATTTTTCAACTAAATATATATAAAAGAAGATTTGAATGTTTAATTGATAGCCGATCTTAAAAGAAAAGGCAATCAGAATTTTTTATTAGCAGTCACAACCTAGCAAACATACAACCAGAAAGGAATTCCACAGTGGAACTAGCCTCCTGTCATCCTCCTGACTGTTATGGAATATAGGAACATCACTGTAATGAGAGCAGGGCTCTTACCCTAGGACTAGGCCTTGCTTCTAAATTCCCCAATTGCATCATGGTGAAACTGAGATAAACCAACAATTACCAGCCAGGATGTCAGCCTCATCCATGGACTGTGTACTGAAAATGATCACATGATTTGCTCTACGCTCTCTCAGGAGGCTCCACACTTGATCTCTAGAAAAGGGATCCAATCCAGTAGTTGGTTCATCTAAGAGCAAAACCTACAGAGAATGAAGATAGATAAAATAGATAAAATATGCCTTTCATATTAACTGTATCTGGATGATAGCACGAAAAACAGTAAACACCATAAAATAATAATAACCACCCAGCCATTTTCCTTCGATATACCTCTATTTATAGTTTAACATACCAGGTTCTCTCTTGACACATTACAATGAAAGCTCTGCCACTTTTAGTGGTAAAAGAACTTGACGTTTTACAGATATTCAACTTGCTTTCTTCCTCATGCATAATCTCACTTACTTGAGGATCTCCTAAAATGGCAATCCCAAAAGTCAGCTTTCTTTTCTGTCCTTCACTTAAATGTTTAGCAAGGCTATCTTGAATGTTTTGCATGTCCAATTCCAACAATATTTGTTGTACCTATATGAGAAAATTCACAACTTTTAAAATCCAACATGATTCATATTATGCAATTTTAACTGCTCATTAAAGCAGTAGATATTTATTATGAGACATCTTTGCCTAAATTTTATTCATAACAGGGCAGATACATCATTGAAAAGAATTCTGTGGTCATTATTTAACTTGGTAAGTGGTTGGCAGGTCAGTTAATCCAAGCATGCCCTCCTACCTCTTGTTCCACTTCCTGTGGATGAATCCCTTTTATTTTAGCAAACAGGCTGAGGTTTTCCTTCACAGTGAGTGTGTCAAATTGGACATTTAATTGAGGACAGACACCAGTTATCTTTCTGATTTCCTCCAGGTCTTGCATTTCAGAAAGATTTTTATTATAGATCATAACAGATCCTAAGAATAGAAGTTAAAAATAAAATTGGCAGATAATACATTTTATTAATATTCATAGATCTCATTTAAGAAAATATTGGCACATATTCACAATGTCTAAAATGATTGGTGAACAACTACTAAGGATTCTTGACATGAACATATGCTTATAGAACTGCACATTTCCCTTTAAATGTCACACAATGGAATAAAGATAACTTTTATAAACATTACAGAAATATAAAGTATATTCAAAATTATGTAGCTCTTGGAAACAGCTTTAGATAGAAATTATTTCTCTTAAGCCATCAAATGTAAAATTTAAAATGAGAGGCATACGCTTGACTTCATTCTATATTATAAGACATCTTGCCTTTGAGAAATTTCTTTTTACTCACCTTCTGTTGGAACAGACAATCCATTAAGAATATTTAGCAGTGAAGATTTGCCAGCTCCATCGTGACCCAGAATGGCCGTGATTTGACCTTCATATATGTCAAAGTGCAAGCCTATTTTTAGAACAAATTATTAACATTATAAACAGAAAGGGTATTAGACAGGTCTTGTCCCAACATAGAACAAGGCTATTTAGTTTAGTGGTGTGTTTCTTAGCATTCAATACTTTAAAACACACAATGTTCAATATTTTCCTAATTGCCAAAATAATACACGCTAGAACTATAATAATTAAAATGATGTCACTCATGTAGGATATCGTGACCAATGGAATAGAGTAGAAGTCTAATATGGGCCAAAGTGAATATAAAAATAAAGATTAATAAAATGACCTTTCAAATTTATTAAAAAGATGGTGTATTCAATAAATAATATTGGGACAACTAAAGAAATACATTAACACATTTTATGTTTGTAATTTTTTTTTTTTTTTTGAGACAAGATCTTGCTCTGCCACCTAGACTGGAGTGCAATGGAGTGATCACAGCTCACTGTAGTCTTAACCTCCCACACTTAAGAAATACTCCCACCTCAGCCCCCTGTAGCTGAGACTACAGGCCCACACCACCACACTTGGCTAATTTTTGTATTTTTAGTAGAGACAGGGTTTCATCATATTGCCGAGGCTGGTGTCCAACTCCTGAGTTCAAGCAATCTACCCACTTTGGGATTTGCAGGTGTGAGCCACCATGCCTGGTCTGTAATTTTTAAGTGGAAAGTATACAGTATTTTCCAGAGTAAGAGGGAAGTGATACTGGCTGTTGGGACTGACCCATAGTAACTGGAAAAATAAAATAGAAGCCTCAGTTTCTTCATCTGCAAAGTGAGAGATATATTAATATGTCTTTCACAGGCCTAAATGTAAAATGGTACATGTAAATCACTTAGCATAGTTCCCAGCACACACCAAGTCCTCAACGAAATCTGAATGTTTGTTGCTATTATTGTTGTTGTCATTATTATTCATTATGTACTGCTGTGGGAGTATAAATTTTTATAATTTTAGAGGGAAATAATTTGAAATATGAATCAAGAATCTTGAAAGTATGTTTCTTTTGAATAATTCTGCTTCTAGAAATTTATATTCAAGAAACAATTTGTGATATTTACAAAGATTGAACAAGGCTGTTCATTCTAGTATTTTTTTTACACTAAAAATTGGAAACAAACTGAATCCCATACATTGGTGTGTTAATAAGTTAATCATGGTATCCATATAATGGAATACAATTTTTCTTCTGAAAAGTAGGCCGTAGATAAGAGATTTCAAAAGTGTTTCCCAAAGGTGTTGCAGAGGTGCTCCAGGGACCAATTCCATGAGGAAAGAAGACGAGGCTGAGGGATTGCAATTTCTTTCCTGATTTCCCAAAGAGCAGCTACACTTGGTTTGAATTAATATTCATATTTTTAATGTATTGATGTCCAATGCTTTTAATTTTTTTAAGATGCTGCTATTTTTAAGATGAACAAAATTCTTTAGAAGTTTTTTGTTAGACAAAAAGAAGTTCATGACTTGATGTGTGCAAAGATAGTTCAAAATGTGCTCCAAAACTTTAAGTAATCAATTTAAAATTACTTCAATGTATCCTGAGCTAAAAATTAAAGAAAGAAATCACAGATCTAGATAGTATTTGATGAAAGAAGCCTAGAGAGAGAATAAAATTGCTTATACAAGTACATTAAATTCTCAAAGACCTAATCTTAAAGCAACAAATAAGATTGAATTAAAGGATGCTGCATTTATTAGAAAATATACGCAATATAAACACAATGGTAGGAGAACTCACCACTTCTGGAAAGTTCATGGCTCTTCTTTTTCAGCTTTTAAGGCTTATGTCTCTCATAAAATCATTTTTATTTCCCCTAAAAATTATTTTTAATAAAAGTAAATTGTCCTCCATGAAATGTTGCTACTCACTTTGATGTTTGCTTAAATGTCCATTATAGAAAACTGTATCTGTTAGAATAGTTTGTATCAAAATGTGTTTTTTCATTTCAAATTATAAATTACGTTTGTTACAGGATATTGACTTGTGAAATTTAATTCATAGTCAATAGTTTTACTCCTCTTGCTTTAGTTAACCTCACCAGTACATATAAACTATGTAAATTCAGTGGCTAGTATAAATCCTTTGTTAGATCTAAGTCTAGATGGTTTTTTCTCATAGTGACAATATATAAAATATTGTTCATAGCAGATTAATCTTTTAAAAAAAGTGAAATTGCATCCTTTATTGTTGATACCATTTTTCTAAATTAATAGATCCATGAAATATCTGGAAGAATTTTACAGCATATTCTTAATCATGATTAATGTCCAAGTGATAGTGTTAGGTCATTTGTATTCTTTTTTCTTTTGCTTATCATTGCATTTCAAATTTTTTCACATTGAATTGTTTCCCTTTTTATGTAATAAAGAGGTCAGTGAACTGAATGAAATGTTTAAATGATTTTCTTTACCTTTCAATGCTTCCACTTTTCCAGACTTTCCTTTATATTCTTTCTTAATATTTCTGATTCTGAAATAACAGAAAGGGTGCTTACTTAGCCAACACAGAACTGAAAATATCATAGGCCATTAATAGTCCTAGTCATAGTGATATCTGCAGCCAACCACTTTATGTGAAATAAAGGATGGCATAAACAGTCTATTCAGAAAGGAAAAGACCTATTTTTGATTAATCTTTTCCCCTGAGAAAGAAAATAAAGGAGTCTCTCTCAAAAGTTACAGTTAAACTACTAGTATTTTGCCTAGAAGAGTAGAATGCTGTGTAATTATCCTGAGTTTCTTCCTCTAGCTTTAGAATAGTTGGTTCTTCTCCCTGTTCAAGATCAGTTCATTTACCAGGGATCTTGAATTGGCATCCTGCATCCTTTCCAAGTCTTGCTTATTTGTTTATTAGTCAGGTACTCTGTCACCTGCATCTTTTATAGTGTCCTCTCTAATAGTTCCTCTTTGAACTCACTTCTGCTTTAACACAATTTAATTTCTCTCTCCCTGTATTTTACACAATTCTCAAAGTAAACTTGACTTTGTAACTTGCCATTTTCACTTCCTGACCTTTAATTCCTCTTCAGTTGCACTCTGATTTCTGAACTCACCACTCCAGTGAACCACTTCATAATGAAATCATTAGTGACCTCCTAATTATAAAATACAACAAATACTTTTCCATTCTTACATATTGGATTATAAGTCACTGTTGATGACCTTCTCTTTGTTAGTGGTGTCTGCATTCCAGACTTACTTGCTTTGCTCCCTATTTTTTCTAAATGTTCCTTCTCTGTTTCCTAATGAAGTCCTCTTCTTCCATCAGACACATCATCTTCGTGTTCCACAGGGTTCTTCATGTATATGATGGATCTTCTCATTTGATACTCTCTCCAGAAGTTTTCTCATTGGATTTTTTGTTTTAGCATCAACCTAATGTTGACCCTACCCTTTTCATTGATCTTTAGACTCACACATCTAATGGTTTGCTAGATAGTCTCCTTCTCTTTTTTTCTCTCTCTCTGTTACACACACACACACACACACACACACACACACACACACTGCTCTTAATCAGTGGTTATCTGTGGTGAATACACATTAGAATTCCAAAGGGAACTGATGCCTGCAAACGACCCTCAGAGATTCATATTAGATTCATATTAATTACTTCTCTGCAGAGTTTACACACAAAAAAGATTGACATTAATTGATCTGACGTGATGAATTTTTCTTTGCAGTGAAGGCTGAGGATTGGGATATTTTAAATGTTCTTCCAAATGAATCTAATGTGAAGCCAGGTTTGATAATTAACTGCTCTAAAACTGCATATCCTTCGCCCACTTTTTGATGGGGTTGTTTTTTTCTTGTAAATTTGTTTAAGTTCTTTGTAGATTCTGGATATTAGCCCTTTGTTAGATGGGTAGATTGCAAAAATTTTTTGCCCATTCTGTTGGTTGCTGGTTCACTCTAATGATAGTTTCTTTTGTTGTGCAGAAGCCCTTTAGTTTAATTAGATCTGATTTGTCTATTTTGGCTTTTGTTGCCATTGCTTTTGGTATTTTAGTCATGAAGTCCTTGCCTATGCCTATGTCCTGAATGGTATTGCCTAGGTTTTCTTCTAGGGTTTTTATGGTGTTAGGTCTTACATTTAAACCTTCAGTCCACCTGGAGTTCATTTTTGTATAAGGTGTAAGGAATGGGTCCAGTTTCAGCAATCTCATTACTGGGTATATACCCAAAGGATTATAAATCTTCCTATTATAAAGACACATGCACATGTATGTTCATTGCAGCATTACTTACAATAGCAAAGACTTGGAACCAACCCAAATGCTCATCAATGATAGACTGAACAAAGAAAATGTGGCACATATACACCATGGAATACTATGCAGCCATAAAAAAGGATGAGTTTATGTTCTTTGCAGGGACATGGATGAAGCTGGAAACCATCATTCTCAGCAAACTGACATAAGAACAGAAAACCAAACACTGCATGGTCTCGCTCATAAGTGGGTGTTGAACAACGAGAACACAAGGACACAGGGAGGGGAACATCACACACCAGGGCCTTTTGAGGGGTGGGAGAGCTAGGGGAGGGATGGCAAGGGGTGGGGAGATTAGGGAGGGCTAACATTAAGATAAATACTTAATGCAGATGATGGGGAGATGGATGCAGCAAACCGACATGGCATGTGTATACCTATGTAACAATCCTGCCCAATCTGCACATGTACCCCAGAACTTAAAATATAATTTTTTAAAAAAACTGCATATCCAGAACAGACTTCACTGCATTGCCACCTAAACCCAGTCCCCTATCATGCTGAACCTTACTTGGCAGCATGGATATTCAACTACTCTCTTCTTGATTCTCACTCAGATTCATCACCCATCCAACCTGGTATCATTTTTGTAAAATAGTTCAAGTCTTGGATCCTTTTCCAGTCCCTCAACTATTCTCCTTTTGTTCTGCCTCTAGTTCTTTTCCCTACTTTCAGTTTATTCCCCTAGAATCCATGCTTCACACAGCAAACAGGGTGATTTATTTTAAAAATAATTGTATTTACCCCTCAGCGTTCCTCAGGATATCCTCATCAGCCTCAGAGGGAAAGTCAAGGCTACTTTGTACAACATGAAGCAGCTGCTCATGGTCTGCCCAGTGACATCTTTCAACAGCTTTGGCCTCATGTTTTATATATCAGGACCACCAAACTACCATTTATATCCTGCACAAAGCTTAGTGCTTTTCGTCTTTTCTGCTGGGTGTGTCATATACATATACATGTACACATGCACTCGCATACACATACGTACATATGCACAAATTCACCTTTTATCTGTCTTATTTTTAAAAGAATGTTCATTGCAGCATCATTTGTCAGAGCAAAAAAATTGGAAACAACCAGAATATTCTTCAACATAAGAAAGGATAAATAAAAGTGATAGATTCATATCTGAGAATATTTTTATATAAAAATTAAAATCAGTGCATTAGCCCATAGTTATCACTATAAACACATCCCAAAAAGCAAAATGCTGAGTGTAGAAGCAATATGTAGAAACTTAAGTACAGTCTGATACCATTTGTAGATTGTATTAAAAACACACAGAGCTATATCACATATTGTTTAGGGCTGTAAGTGTATGATGCAATATGGAAATATGTCAATGGAAAGTGGTAATACCAAATCCTTTGTAAAAGTCAATTCTGATGAAGGAGGGAGAAAATATTTTAAAGAGATCAAAAGAGACTTTAAATAAACATATATCCATTAAAAATATAAAGCAAGTATGACAATAACATTTATATCTGTTCAACCCGGATGGTGAATATGTCAGCTTTAAAAGCCTAAATTTCTTCAGTAATTTTTAACTTTTTAAAAGAAAATATATGTTCTCTTCTTTGATTTCCCTAACCTAGGGTAGTTAAGACTCCTATTGTTTATGTGACAGTTTATATGACAGAAAATTCCATTTAGGAGGAGCTGGCATCTCCAGACTTTAGATATGAAATCAGTCACTTACATTTGGGGCAGACATCCTACCTGTGTTCTGGGAATACTGCCTGAATGGTCTATAGTTACAAGAGTGTACATATGTGTACACAATTGCTCCCAGAGAGAATGTGACTTAGGGGTTATGAATGAGGAAAAGCCATTTGTGAATTCAAAAAATGTATATTTTGACAAATCCAGAATCATGATCTGGTTAGAATTCTACAAGCTTTCATCCATACCCCTGATACATAGAGCTTAAAGGTTTCATATCCTGCAAGTTCTATGTATCTTAGGGAAAGAATTCCTTTGTACATAAAGCATTTGTACATAAAGGGGAAGAGTTCATTTTTATATAAAGCTGAGATCACCTAGGAAGAAAGAAATCAATACCTTAGTGCCTTTTATATCCATACAAAACAGAATTTACAGATTGGAATTGATTGGAAAAGATTTGACATTGTCTAGAGGTGGGGAAGGGCAATGATGCTACTAAGAAACAATCACTGTGAAGAAGAAAGAGATAAAACTTGTGGATTGGAAACTGCATCTACAGTTGGGTGGTGGAAAGGCAGTCTTGGACTGCTTTGCAGCTCGAGACCTGTTTTAACGGTGAGTGAGTGTGTACCACCTTGTCACTAAAGAGCTACAGCACTGGATGCCTAAGCCTACTTTCCTGCTTTGGTGTGGATCTGGGGTGAGGTGCCCCACCATGGAGCCAAAAGTTTTAGTGAGTAGGCCTTGCATCAAATGACTTTCTTTCCCTGGTTTGTCAGTAGCCTCAGATCTCCACTTGAGCTAAGAATACAGAACAAGTGACAGGTATGCCCACTCAACACTGTATACATTGGCTAGGGTTGGAGGCATAGTAGGGGTGAAGGAGGAGAGGGGAAAGTAAGGGGAAGGTGAGGGTGGAGGACACTTTACTTTCTTTTTTTTTTTTTTTTTTTGGCCACTAGGCAGCAGTAAAAGAACAAAGAAAATTTTTGGAACTTTGTAAGTAACAGATTTTGTTAGAATATTGGATCTAAGAATCATTATAATTTGAATAATAATATATATAATATTATTTTGTACCCTCAACTGGTAAAGAAGGATTGATGACACCGGAACTGAGTTTTACGGAATTATTCCTCACTTGACCTTTCTTGTTTGGATAGATATTTTCTATACAGCTGGTATATTCCTAGCTGGAGCAGAGGAAGGCCTGTTGCTCCCTCAGGAAACTTAAATGGAAAATTGGTTAAGAACTAGATGGAAGAAGCTTAGGTATATGAATTAGGCCTTTTTGTCTTGGAAATATTTCACTTGCTAGCTATGGTTCCCTATTTATTAATTTTCCTTTGCCTCCTGACATCTCAACAGTATGTTAAGAGCATAGACTGTAGAGACAGACT
Organism: Alouatta palliata; assembly: GCA_004027835.1. NCBI lineage: Eukaryota > Metazoa > Chordata > Mammalia > Primates > Atelidae > Alouatta > Alouatta palliata. The sequence goes on from PVKV010018667.1 coordinate 37,699, forward strand.
GTCTGGATTACAATTCCAGTTCCCCATTTACAGGTTGTGTGACATTGGCCAGAAGACTTAAGCTTTCATTACTTTGTTTTTCTTATTCTCAAAATGGGTTAAATAAAGATACCTGCCTTGTAAGCTTTTTGTGGGAATTATCTGCAAATCAGGTACTTAGCAGTAAGTAAATGTCTGTTAATAAATAAACAATTGCTATTTAAAGCTCTGATTCATTAACTTTGTACCAAACTTTGTAGAAAAATCTACAGAGCTGTTTTGAAATCCACGATACTTGGGTTCAATCCCAAAACTGCTGAGTTAGAATCCCTGGCAAAGAAGATACTCTAAGTGCCCCTCATACAATTCTGTTATATACCAAATCCCATAACAACCCTACAAAGTCAATATTACTCTTGTTTCATAGAGGACACTGAGACTCATAAGATTTCATTTTTCCAAGATTACACATCAAATAAGAGACAAGAGTATTAGGAACTAAGAATTTCTGATTCAGAATTTCTTACTTCTTCCAACTTATCATATAAGCCAGATGAAACTATGGAGAGAGGGGTTCACAGAATGAAAGGAGCAAGTATAAAAGAGAGGTGGGGACAAGAGAAAGAAGAAGAAAGGGAGGCAAGATGAAGTGTGGCTGGATAATATAATACGGAACTGATAATCAAGAAGAATTTTCCTTTCAAGTAACAGAAAAAATTGGTGGTCATGGAAATGGAGCAGTTCGTAGTGACACTGACAAAAACAAATGTCTTCTTCAATATTTTCCTCAAGCTCACCCTGCTGCTCTTGGTTAATAATTCTGTAGCCTTGTGCTAATGTGTTAGTATTAATTTTAAGTGTGATTACCTGATGGCTTCTTTTCCTTGAAATTCAGGAGCTACTGGTTCAAAATAATCATCAGAGGGATGCTCCAGTTCAATTTCTTTCTCAATAACTTTATTATCAGTCCTTTGGTGTTGGAAACAAGATGATGAATTCAAGAAAAATAATGGAGAATAATGGCGCTCGTCTCCATCTAATTAACCAAGAAGCAACAAAATATGAGATCAGTAATAGTAAAACAATGAGCAAAGATGTCTTGCTCACAACAATGCAGAATGTCTTGAACTTTTAAGCATCATAGAGAAAATTTTTCTTCTAAAATCCTATTTATTATTAAGAAGATAACTTGATGATGACATAATGAGAATTCAAAGGAAATAACATATTACAAAAGTTAGACAATATAATAAAGCTTTCAACAAAGTATAAATAAAATGTTTGAATAAAATGTGATCTAAAAGAAAAAAGAAAGTCAATAGGAAAATGAGGTTCAAATAAAATATCAGGTGTATGACCAGCTGAGCTGGGTTCCAGCTTTTCCCTGATCAAGACCTTAGTACAGATCTTAGAGCCTCTATCATCTACATTTGTAGAAACGGACACCCGTCGAGGAAACCAACATATGTTCTTTTTTTTCCAGTCTTAACAATTGGTTGCAGTAGCCTTGATAATAGGCTTATGAAAAACAAATTTGCATCACCCAATAAACATATTTATTATAAAATTTTAAAATGTGATCTAGGCCGGGCGTGGTGGCTCACGCCTGTAATCCCAGCACTTTGGGAGGCCGAGGCGGGTGGATCACGAGGTCAAGAGATCGAGACCATCCTGGTCAACATGGTGAAACCCTGTCTCTACTAAAAATACAAAAATTAGCTGGTGGCACGTGCCTGTAGTCCCAGCTACTCGGGAGGCTGAGGCAGGAGAATTGCTTGAACCCAGGAGGCGGAGGTTGCGGTGAGCCGAGATCGCGCCATTGCACTCCAGCCTGGGTAACAAAAGCGAAACTCCGTCTCAAAAAAAAAAAAAATGTGATCTAAAAGGAATTTAGGAGATGGAATGAAACCAAATATTTGGGAACACACAAAGCCTCAATATAGTGCATAAAAATAACTGTAGACATGTTTGTGAACTTAAGTAATTTGACCACAGCAACAAAATTGAATATAATATTGAAATCTATATATTCCTGCTTAGGCATGAATACATGGAGAAAATGTATTTGTTTAGAATAAATTTATAGTGATATTTTAAATATATTTTTCCAGTTTAAAAAATGAAATTGAATTTATTATCAAGGGCCTTCACGTATCAACCAGAAGTCACAGAAAGACAGGAATATGCACCAGTAAATACATAGAAAACCTACAAGAGAACCTTAAATATAGTCAAAGTGGAAGGTATATATAAAATAAGAGGATAAAAAGGAAAATTGTGCCAAGAAAAAAGCTTTCTGATTCTAGTATGTGGGAAAAAATTCTGGGTTTAGGTGAAATTTTTGCTTGTTTGCAAGGTAATCTAACTGGGAAATTAATATACTTCTATAAATATAAACAGTATATAAAACATTTTGAGAATAATGCTGAACAAATATTCACTGGGAAGCACTTCCATAGTATAATGGCCTTCTGCCAGCCTAACCATCATAAGAATTAATTTATTTTATCTTGTTCTGACACAAATCCTAAAATGACCGTTTCAAAATGCTTACAGGGATACATGAAAACCTAACATTACTTAATTATTGCATAATTACAAGATATATCATAATTATTGTTGCCACATAAATACAATATATTGTTATAGTAAAGTCATAAGAATAATTGTTTTTACATAAAAATGTCATCGGACCATTAAAATTAAGAAGTAGAAATAAAGAACTTATTAGTTTGAAATGGGAAACATTTAATATTCATTTAAAAAGTCTATATAATCTTAAAAATATATGTTTAATTAATAACTGTAGTGGTCAGAGAAAAACTCACTATTACTTACAGGGTAAAATTTTGTCAAAGTATAATGTCAATAGCAAGTAGATGAGACCATCCAAAAGCAATATGGAAAAAGTTGCTATCATTGTATATGAGTCTCCTGAAGAGTCAGGAAAAATTACATCATTCAAGTTATAATCCAGTTTGATCACCTAAGATTCAAAAATAATAATAAATGTTTAAATTAAATAAGCAAATAATTTGGCATAGCAGCAAAAAGTATTAATTTATTAACTAGCTTTTTCAAGAGGCCATTAGTAGTTACTACTCAAATATATAAATAAGTAAATAAAGGTACTGATCAAAATATTTCTATTTTGCAGTGAAAAAAATTAGAAGGAAACATTTATTTAATAAATACAATGTTCTAAGTATAAGAATTTAAATTATAATTCATTTGTTTTTATAAAATCATTGCAATAACACAAATATCTATTCTGGGCAAAAAAGGAAATACAAAGTTTGGAAAGAATATGAGAAATTCTTGGAAGCCTCTAATTAGCTAAAAAGAGAACTTACCTCTTTTTCTAGTTATTATTTCAAATAAAAGTTTGTATTTAGAATTTTGCCATATAATAACAACGACTATGTTCTAGGCACTGTTCTACGTGTTTTGTATATTATCCCATTCAATCTTGCTCAAAACACTATCAGATAAGCAATAAGGCGTATAAAAATGAGCTTTTAATCTTCATTTCACTTGTGATGAAACTAAGGCACAGCGAATCGAGTAACCAAAAGTGGCTAAGTGAAATTAGAACAGAGAAAGTCTTACTCTTAAGTCCAATTCCTTACCCTGCACACTATACAGCTTCTCAGTCTATGTTAAAATGTTAACATTTTCACGATAAAGTTGAATTTATTCTAGGAATCCAAAATTGAGTCAACATTTGAAATCTATCAATGTAATTCAACATAAAACAGACAAAATAGGAAAATAATGTGATCCATATAATAGACACAGAAAAATTGTTTGGTAAAATTTAGTATCTATTCATAATAAAGAAAATATCTTCACAAACTAAGAAGATGAATCTTCCTCAATCTGGTGAATTACATGCATAGAGATTAAAATAAGTGTCATGCTTAATCATACAATGTCAAAAGCTTTTATTTTGCCTGCATTTCTATTCTTCACTGTACTAGAGGTCTGGACCTGTGCAGGAAAGTAGGAAAAAGAAATAAAAAGCATAAGGATTGTGATGGGAAAAATATAAGCCATCATTATTTGCAGACAACATGATTATACATAATTCCAGCATAAAAGTCAGAAAAATATTGGGTTTAATGAGAGAATATAACAAGTATGCTGGCTATAATGCCAATGTACAGAAATCAGTTTCATCTCTCTACATTAACAATAAATATTTAAAAAGAAGAATTTAAACATAGTTGCTATTTATAATAGCATGAAAAATAGCAAAAGCATTGAAACAAATCAAATAAAAATGTGTGAGACCTGTACAAGGAAAACTAAAACAGGCCAGGTGCATTCGTCATACCTGTAATCCCAGCACTTTGGTAGGCTGAGTTGGGAGGATCACTTTGTTGAGCCCAGGAGGTTGAGACTAGCCTGAGCAACACAGTGAGATCAACTCTCTACAAAGATTAAAAATTAGTCAGGTGTGGTGGTGTGTGCCTATAGTCCTAGTTACTTGTGAGGCTGAGGCGGGAAGATCACTTAAGCCCAGGAGGCTGAGGCTGCAGTGAGCTGTGTTTGTACACTCTATCTGGGGTGACAGAGAAAGACCTTGTCTCAAAATAAAAATAAAAATAAAATAATTATTAAAGAAAATTGAAGATCACTTAAATGTGTGTGTGATTATGTAACTTGATAAGCTAATTCTAAAATTTACATCACTGCAAAGAAATTAGAATAGACAAAACTCTCTTGAAAAGGATATTAAAGAGGTAAAACTGCTACTGTGAGATATCAAGTCATAGGATAAAGCAAAACAATTAGGACAATGTGGCCACAGTGCAAGGACAGGCATTTTGGCCAATACATGACTGACTGAGTTATGATAAAAGAAAGATTGCAATTCATTCAATGGAAAGATAGTCTATTTGATAAACTGAGCTGGAGAAATTGGATATTTGTGTAGCAAAATTATATTGCCTCTACCTATACACACACAAAAGTTATATTGAAATGGATTTTATATCCTAATGTAAAAGCTAAAGCAGTCAATACTCTAGAAAAACAGCCAGAAAATATCTTTGTAAACTTGGTGTAGGCAATGATTCCTTAAATTGATTTTTTTAAAAAGCATTCTACAGAAAAGAGAAACTTGAAAAATTGGACTTTATAAAAATTATTTATCTCTGTTCATCACAGGTACCATTAAGCGATGAAAAAACTAGCAAATAAATAATGAAAAAATATCGAATGTTCAGCATGTGTAAGGAATTCTTACAAAGCAATAACAAGAAGATAGAAAACTCAGAGGAAAAATGGGCCAAAGACCTGGATAGGTAATTTACAAAAAGGAAAATTCATAATCCACTAAGCATATACAAAGGTATTCAACTTCATCAATAGTCGGGGAAACACAAATTAATGATAAATGATATATTATTGCATAACTATCAGAATGACTAAAATTTGAAAGACTGGCAATACCAAATCCTGGTGAAGTGTTGGAAAAACTGGAATTCTGAAATACTGTTGGTGTAAAACTAAATTGATGCAACCACTTTGGAAAAATATTTGGTGGTAGCTACAAAGATTAATATTTGTATACTCAGCCACACTATTCTGTTGTTACATTAACATAATGAACAGAATGGAATGTCCATATTCAGTAGAAAATGTGTACTCAAATACTCATGGCAGTTTTATTAAAAATAGTCAAAAACTAAAAATTATCATCGTCTGTCAATAAGAAAAGTGATAGTATGCTAAAGCTAATAACACAATAATTACACTATAGCTACACAAAAACTATGCTGCCACCTAAAAACATCATGCTGAGTGAAGAAAAGAGAGATTTTCAAAAATAAACTTTGTGCAACATCACTTCTATGGAGTTTAAAACATGCAGTATCAAAACTTCTATTTAAAAACACATACTTAGGACAGATCCATGAGACAGAAAATTAACAAGGATATCCAGGACTTGAACTGAGACCTGATTCAAGCAAACCTAATAGACATTTACAGAACTCGCCACCCCAAATCCACAGAATATACATTCTTCTCAGCACCACATCACACCTACTCTAAAATTGACCACATAATTGGAGGTAAATCACTCCTCAGCAAATGCAAAAGAATGGAAATCATAACAAACAGTCTCTCAGACCACAGTGCAATTAAGTTAGAACTCAGAATTCAGAAACTAACTCAGAACTTCACAGCTTCATGGAAACTGAACAACTGGCTCTTGAGTGTTGACTGGACAAACAATGAAATGAAGGCAGAAATAAAGATGTTCTTCGAAACCAACGAGAACGAAGACACAACATACCAGAATCTCTCAGACACATTTAAAGCAGTCTCTAGAGGAAAATATATAGCAATAAATGCCCACATGAGAAGCAAGCAGAGATCTAAAATTGACACCCTATCGTCAAAACTGAAAGAGCTAGAGGAGCAAGATCAAAAAAACTCAAAACCTAGCAGAAGACAAGAAATAACTAAGATCAGAGCAGAACTGAAGGAGATAGAGACACGAAAAA
>PVKV010018668.1:0-25669 GCA_004027835.1 Alouatta palliata
AAAGGATTTTATTTTTCCTTCACTTATGAAGCTTAGTTTGGCTGGATATGAAATTCTGGGTTGAAAGTTCTTTTCTTTAAGGATGTTGAATATTGGCCCCCACTCTCTTCTGGCTTGTAGGGTTTCTGCTGAGAGATCTGCTGTGAGTCTGATGGGCTTCCCTTTGTGGGTAACCCGACCTTTCTCTCTGGCTGCCCTTGGCATTTTCTCCTTCATTTCAACCCTGGTGAATCTGACGATTATGTGCCTTGGAGTTGCTCTTCTTGAGGAATATCTTTGTGGTGTTCTCTGTATTTCCTGAACTTGAATATTGGCCCACCTTCCTAGGTTGGGGAAGTTCTCCTGAATAATATCCTGAAGAGTATTTTCCAGCTTGGATTCATTCTCTTCATCACATTCAGGTACACCTATCAAACGTAGATTAGGTCTTTTCACATAGTCCCATATTTCTTGGATATTTTATTCATTCCTTTTTACCCTCTTTTCTCTACTCTTGCCTTCTCGTTTTATTTTCATGGAGTTGATCTTCGACCTCTGATATCCTTTCTTCTGCTTGGTCGATTTGGCTGTTGAAACTTGTGTATGCTTCACAAAGTTCTTGTGTTGTGTTTTTCAGCTCCATTAATTCACTTATATTCCTCTCTAAGTTGGTTATTCTCGTTAGCATTTCGTCAAATCGGTTCTTAGTTTCTTTGCATTGGGTTAGAACGTTCTTTTAGCTCCCAGAAGTTTCTTATTACCCACCTTCTGAAGCCAAATTCTGTCATTTCATCACACTCATTGTCCATCCAGCCTTGTTCCCTTGCTGGTGAGGAGTTGTGATCCCTTGGAGGAGAAGCATTCTCATTTCAGGTGTTTTCCTCCTTTTTGCACTGGTTTCTTCCCACCTTTGTGGATTTATCTATGTGTGGTCTTTGTAGTTGGTGATTTTCAGATGGGGTCTCTCACTGGACATCCAGTTTGTTGATGATGAAGTTATTTCTTTCTGTTTCTTAGTTTTCCTTTTAACAGTCTGGCCCCTCTGCTGTAGGACTGCTGAGGTCCACTCCCGGCCCTGCTTGCCTGGGGATCACCTGCAGCAGCTGTAGAACAGTAAGGGTTGCTGCCAGTTTCTTCTTCTGCTATCTTTGTCCCAGAAGATTACCCGCCAGATGTCAGTCTGTGCTCTCCTTTATGAGGTGACTCGTTGTATATATGGGGGTCAGGGAGCTGCTTGAGGAGACAGAGTGTCCTTTATAGGAGCTCAAGTGCTGAGCTGTCAGCTCCATTGTTCATTCAGAGTTGCTGGGCAGGTACGTTTTAGTCTGCTGCAGCAGAACTCATAAACCCCTTTTTTTTCCCAGGTGCTCTGTCCTGGGGAATTAGGGCTTTATTTATGAGTTTCCCTTGTGCTGCTGCCTTTTTCTCAGGGCTGCCTTGCCCAGCGATGAGGCAGCGTAGTCACTGCCTGCAGAGGCTTTGCTGAGCTGCTGTGGGCTCCGCCCAGCTGCCGTGTGAACTTCCCTGCAGTCCTGTTTATACCGGTGTAGTTAGAACTGCCTCTGCAATGGCAAACTCCCTCCGTAGTGGCAGACTGCCTCAGTAATGGTGGACGCCCCTCCCCCACAGAGCTGGACCGTCCTGGGTTCAGCTGTGCTTGCTGTGAAACTTGATCCAGAGCGTTTCCAATGGCTGTTTTTTTGTGGGGGTGGGACCAGCCGAGCCTGATCACCTGGCTCCCTGCCTCAGAGCCTTTTTTTTTCTTTTTTTTTTTTAAGTTGAATGGTCGACTGTCTCCCAGGTGTTCCAGCCGCCTGTTGAAAAGGCGCCGGGATCAGTGTGATTTCCCGTGCGGTGACCCACTGCGCAGGCTGAAACCGCGGGCGCTGAGTTTCCTGGTGTTTTTTGCCTGGGAAATCTCCTGGCCTGGCTGCCTGTTTCAGTCCCCTTTTTTAATCAGATGAATGGGCGGCTCTGCCTTCCCGGAGCTCCAATTGTCAGCTAAAACAGCACCGGGACCCATGTATTTTGTATGGGGAACCGCTGCACCGGGGTGCCGCCCAAAACAGCCGCGCCGGCCAAAACAGCTGCGCCGGCCAAACCAGCTGCGCCAAACCAGCTGCGCTGGCGACCCGTGGGGCTCCTCCCCCTGGGAATCTCCTGGTCTGTGGGCAATAAAAATCCGTCTGGTAATGGGGCGTCCACTCACCCTCCACACTTTCACTGGGAGCTGCAATCCTCAGCTGCTCCTAATCGGCCATCTTGCTAAATCTCTTGTTTTGCTTTTTACACAACACTTTGAATAAAGCAGGATGACCTCTTCTTACAGGACTTCCAGAATAGCACTTTGGTGTTCAGGAAAACAGCCACACATGTACACTTTAAAAGGGTGTTTATGTGGAATGTTTGGGAGAGCTACAATGGGTTGTTTCATTTGGGTGGTGCATTTGTATGTAATCCCTTACCTGCCATCTCAAAGTTCAGAAACCTCTGAAAACTAAGAGTTTCTTCTTAAGTTTGAAGCTAACTCAGCTGGTGGCAAAACTGCCTTCAAGTGACATGAGGCTATTTGTGGTCTTTATTGATCCCACTGTTTAGTGAGCATATTCATATGTTTTGCTAACAAAATATTACTGGGTTTCATTACAGGGCACTGCCCGAGTCCCAGCTCCAAGTGTTATTTAATATGTGATCTGTGCCCTGTCTTCCCATTCAAAAGTTAGAAAAACTTGGAATTTCAAAGGCGATCTGGCCTGGGGGGGTTGGGGTAAGAGCTTATGGATCTGCAAAGGTGATACTTCGGGATTTATAGATGAAGAAGCCTTTCATGACTAAAAGCAAAAGACTTTTCTGGTTTAATATAGTTCCCAAGTTAACTTTCGCACATCCATTGCTTAGTAACTGCATTTTCAAAAGTTAAAAGGGTCCCAGATATCATATTTGAATTTTGGGGACCATTTCTCTTAAGGCCAAAGAGACTCAATATGAAAATGGAATTGAATTTAGAAATGATTCCAACAAATGGAGGAGAGGGAGCATGCACAAAAGTGATATTTGCTATAGATAAAGCAGAATAATCCACTTAGGTAGAAAAGTCTTTATTTCAAGGTAAAGAAGGGCTGGACTTGTGTAGATATGGCTGCAAAAAGCTGGAGAGGAGAGGAAGCAAATCAGTAGAGTGTGGTTAAAAGTGGGAGATGCTATGGGAATGTAAAGTAGAATTACTGATGAAAGGAGCTAGGCTTTTCTATCAGGAAAAAGCCCCACTGAGACCTGAAAAGTTCTAATTCACCGAGTTTGGTAGCTATTCCCTTTAAATTAGATGTCAAGGGCTAGACCAAGGTCCCCATAAGAGTAGCCATGGCCAAATGACCATCAAGATTCTTTCCTCACTAGGAGATTTTTTTTTTGAGACACAGTCTTGTTCTGTTGCCCAGGCTAGAGTGCAGTGGCGTGATCTCAGCTCAGCTCACTGCAACCTCTGTATCCCGGGTTCAAGCAGTTCTCCTGCCTCAGCCTCTCGAGTAGCTGCGATTACAGGCGTGTACCACCACGCCCAACTAATTTTTGTATTTTTAGTAGAGACGGGGTTTCTCCATGTTGGCCAGGCTGGTCTCAAACTCCTGACCTCAGGTGATCCACCTGCCTTGGCCTCCCTAAGTTCTGAGATTACAGATGTGAGCCACTATGCCTGACCCCCACTGGGAGATTTCCAATTCTGTAATGAATATATAGAATTGGGAAATAAAGCCGTTGAACAAAGATAGAATGCTTTGGTGTGCTGCGCTTCAGACAAAGAATAAAGCCCTTTGCCTTTCTGTCGTCGCACAATCCAGCAAGGTTGATATTCATTTTTCTCCAGCTGGGCAGTTGCAAACCCATGAACATAACGTCTGGTAATGAGACAGGCCGTGATAAGCAAAGCCTCAGAAGCATAATTTTGAAAACCAAAGCCAGGATTAAGGCTCTGGCCAGGAAAGGCCTTATCTCATTGCTCCAACCTCCGCAAGTTCTCTTTCCCCCAAGATTAGTTCCAAGTTTCTAAAGGACAGAGTGTGTGTGTGTGTGTGTGTGCGTGCATGTCTTTGTGTGTGTGTGTGTCTGTATTGGTGAGTGTTTTCATTTAGTGCCCGGTGCAAGGCACGTGGAAGGTATTCAGTGAATGCTGGTCAAATCAATCACTGTATGTTTCCCACGATCTTTAGCAAGAAGACAGTACATGGTAGGCACTCTACAAATTTCTGGAATTTATGAATAAACAGTCAATTCATTTATTTAACAAATCTATATTGAGTGTCTGCTTTTTACCTGGCACTGTTCTAGATGTTTGTGCTGTGGTAGTAAATGAAACAGACAGAAATCTGTGCTTCACTTAGAAATAAGGAATATAGATACATGTAAATACATGGAAACATGAAATTCTTTGTGTTTTTTGTTGTCATTCTAGTCTTCTGCAGGATTTAAATGAGGGTAGATAGGGATCTTTTTATTGTTACCTTATTAGGTTTTTTAATTCTACAAGTAATACATAGAGACATTCTCCTTGTAAATTTAAAATCTGTATTTAAAATAAACTTTCACCTTCCCCCAAGTGCTTTTCTCAGGGTCACCATGGTTAAAACTGTGCATGAATGTAGGCATGCTTTTCTTCTTTCTTTCTTTATTTTATTTTATTTATTTATTTTTTTTAAAGACGGGATTTCACCATGTTGGTCAGGCTGGTCTTGAACTCCCGACCTCAGGTGATCCACCCGCCTTGGCCTCCAAAGTGCTTGGATTACAGGCATGAGCCACCACGCCCAGCCAAAGGTAATTTTTTTTTTTTTTTTTTTTTTTTGAGATGAAGTTTCGCTCTTGTTGCCCAGGCAATGGCTGATGTCGGCTCACCACGCCTCCTCTCCTGGGTTCAAGCCATTCTCCTGCCTCAGCCTCCCGAGTAGCTGGGATCACAGGCATGGGCCACCACGCCAGGCTAATTTTTTGTACTTTTAGTAGAGACTGGGTTTCCCCATGTTGGTCAGGTTGGTCTCGAACTCCCAACCTCAGGTGATCTGCCCGCCTCGGCCTCCGAAAGTGCTTGGATTACAGGCGTGAGCCACCGCGCCCAGCCCGATTTTCTTTCTTTCTTTGCTTTTCCCTCACTCCCTCCTTCTCTCTCTTTCTTTTTTCTTTTTCTTTTTTTCTTTCTTTCTTTCTTTCTTTCTTTCTTTCTTTCTTTCTTTCTTTCTTTCTTTCTTTCTTCTTTCTCTTTTTTCTTTCTCTTTCTCCCTTTTTTCTCTTTTCTTTCTCTGTCTTTCTCTGTCTCTCTCCTCATCCTTCCCCTTCCCCTTCTTCTTCTCCTCCTCCTCCTCCTCTTCTCTTTTCTTTTCTTCTTTTTGAGACAGAGCTTTGCTTTGTCACCTAGGCTGAAATGCAGTGGCGTGATCTCTGCTCACTCCAACCTGTACCTCCCAGGTTCAAACGATTCTCCTGCCTTAGCCTCCTGAGTAGCTGGGACTACAGGTGTGTGCCACCACACCACCTGATTTTTGCATTTTTAGTAGAAACGGTGTTTTGCCATGTTGGCCAGGCTGGTCTAGAACTCTTGGCCACAGGTGATCCACCCATCTTGGCCTCCCAAAGTGCTGGGATTATAGGTGTAAGCCACGGCCCCCCAGCCAGCGAGCTTTTCTAAAATACAAATGTGATCATACTGTGTGCACGTTGTTGTGTGATTTGCTTTTTTCTCTTTCATCTGTCTAGAAAATCTTATGTTCGTACATAAAGATTTATATAAGGCTTTTAATAACTACATTGCATTCTGTGGATGGGCATTTCGTAACTAGTTAATCTTGCAAAAGCTCCAGGTGGGAGTTAACCTGAGCAGTGCTGCAGTGAGCATCCTCAGACATGCTATTGTGTGGTCAAGTAAGTATTTCTTTAGACTTGAAGTCAAAGTGGGTTCCCTGGGTTTGTAATCTGTGCTGCCATTTGCACTGAGGGAACACTGGCCAGTTGTCTTAGTAGTTCCTTGGGAAACATCTTTGGAACAAGAAAATGACCAGCGCTTTTCTTCCATCTTATGTCTTCTTCGTAACTGACAGCCTCCATCCCTGTAATGGAAGCAGTATGTTCCTGCACCGCCTGCATGTCGTAGATAAAGAACATTTCCATTGAGCAGAAACCCTTTTGTTCATAATAAAGTAGGATCTGCTTGTTTTGTTTGGTTTTGTTGTTAGAGAAGCTCAGTTAAATCATGTTCATTTCCGCCGATGTATCATTAGCCTTGAGTGGTTATGTTTAAGTATCTACTCCAGGCTCCACGAAATGCCACGATTTAAAACCAGTTTACCCTACAGTTCAACACAGAGAAACATAAAAGAGGAGTTCTATGTGTGCAAGAAAATGATGCCTTAGTTGAAATATCACCAGCCTCTGGAATGGGCCGGGGCTGTCTTTGCTCAGATTTTCCAGCAGGCCGTGTGCAGGCCAAATGCTGAGCAGTAACTCGGGAGCAATCAGCCGAGCGCCCCCGGCTCCTGCACTCCTTCACATCCATTATGAACCCTGTGAAAGCATCCAGGCAATCAGTGACAATGCCACCCTTCTAGTGAGGCTGATTAAAAGTGGTTGGAACTAATTTATCTTATATGACTAATTAGGGAACTTGGAACATTACTTAAAAAGTTGTTTTCTGATTAGGTGTGTGATCGCCCTTCCACCCCTGCCAGCATTTTCCACATGTGACCTGGCAGCTGTCAACCCTTTATTCCAAGTCTCGGCATCTTAACCCATGTTATACCTCGGATTCCTTCATGAAGTTGCTGAAACCCCTGGACCCCATCTCAGAATAATGTTTCTAAATACGTAAAATAAAGTACCTGGGATTTTGAGGGAAACCAACTCTATTGACATATGATTACCAAAATATTTTAAAAATTGTTGGATATAGTGATATTCATGCTTCTGTGTTGGTCTGTTATATAACACAATCTAACAGCAGGCTAATAACTGCCATAGTTTCAAAATGGAAGTGAGTTTAAGTCCAGGCACAGTGGCTCATGCCTGTAATCCCAGCACTTTGGGAGGCTGACACAGGTGGATCACTTGAGGTCAGGAGTTTGAGACCAGCCTGACCAACATGGTGAAACCCTATCTCTACTAAAAATACAAAATTAGCCAGGCATGGTGGTGCATGTCTGTAATCCCAGCTACTTAGGAGGCTGAGGCAGGAGAATTGCTTGAATCCAGGAGGCGGAGGTTGCAGTGAGCAGAGATCACACCACTACACTCCAGCCTGGGCAACAAGAGTGAGACTTCGTCTCAAAAAAAAAAAAAAATAGCAGTGAGTTTAAACCATCCTCTGAATTAATCTGCAACAAGTGTGATGTGATGGGGAAAAAAAAAATCCATGTGATTTCTGTAGGTGCAAAATTCAAGGGGGATGTTAATACCTCTGTAATTTCTACTAACTTCATAATAGAAGGAAATGCTAAATATCACAAGTTCATGAAAAATCTAGTTTTCTTCCGATCCAAGTTCACAGGATGAAGCCCAGGTCGCCATGGCCCCAGATGAAGAGCCCACACCCTTGTGCACGTGCACACATACTCTTGTTCTTTGACTTGTTGAAACTACCTCTTCATAGTCAACACGTAGATATTGTAGTTGACCAAAGTATAGACTCATTGGTGGAAACTTGACCTTTAATTAAAGGCCAGAAGCCTTCATTGTAGCTAGGAAAATGTGCATATTTGATTATTCAATGAAAAGAAGTAGCAGGAGCTCAATAATAGGGACTAGTCAACAGTTGCCTTTTGATTAGGTTAAAAAACAGAAAAAGCGGCCAGGTGCGGTGGCTCACACCTGTAATCCCAACACTTTGGTAGGCCAAGGTGGATGGATCACCTGAGGTTGGGAGTTTGAGACCAGCCTGACCAACATGGAGAAACCTGGTCTCTACTAAAAATACAAAATTACCTGGGCGTAGTGGCGCATGCCTGTAATCTCAGCTACTCGGGAGACTGAGGCAGGAGAATTGCTTGAATCCGGGAGGTGGAGGTTGCAGTGAGCTGAGGTTGCGCCACTGTACTCCAGCCTGGGCAACAAGAGCGAAACTCTGTCTGAGAAACAAAAAAACAACAAACAAAAAGCATAATCTTTCTGTCTGGTTTCCAGTGTTCAGATCAAACACTGAAAACTGAGAGAGCCTTGCTTTATTTGTGTATTTGTTCAGTGGAGCATTTGAGAAGGCTTAAAATGAACAAAAACACGGTAGAGAAGAAATATAAGGATCGAAGAAAATAAAAGTTCATATAGGAAGAGAAGAAAGACCAGAGGCTGAAACAGATAGTAAGATCTTAGGAATCCTGGTGGTTGATAGAATTCAGTTGATAGTTCAGCTAGAGAGAGTTTGTCAAAGAAGCAAAACCTTATCCATATGTAAGAGGAATACAGCTCTTCCTGGAAAATCTTATTTTAAAAGAAAATTTTTATGAAACTTTCCTTCTGGGGCACTAAGTAATACAGTGTCCAGTAGGGCAGTTTCTTTTTTCTTTTTCTTTTCTTTTTTTTTTTTTTTTTTTTTTGAGACGGAGTCTCAATTTGTCACCCAGGCTGGATTGCAGTGGTGTGATCTCTGCTCCCTGCAACCTTCCTCCTGGGTTCAAGCGATTCTCTCGCCTCAGCCTCCTGAGTAACTGGAACTACAAGTGCCCACCCCATACCCAGCTAATTTTTGTATTTTTAGTAGAGACGGAGTTTCACCATGTTGGCGAGGCTGGTCTCGAACTCCTGACCTCAGATGATCCTGCCACCTTGGCCTCCCAAATGCTGGGATTACAGGCATGAACCACCAAGCCCCAGTAGGGCAGTTTCTAGGCGTGGTTTTCTTTACCTGGGTGTGAGCTCCATGAATGGGCTTCATCCAGCCAGTGGGCCCTGTCAGCTCTGCAAAGTCCAGTGTGTTTGCATAGATGCTTGAGGTTGTGGGGATGCTCTGGGGCCTGCAGTGGGGAGAAGGTCCATAGCTTTCATCACATCCTTCAAGGACCTGGTGATGGTTCAGTTTACGTGTCTGCCTGGCTGGGCTAAGACGTGCCCAGATAGCTGGGAAAACATGATTTTTGGGTGTGTCCATGAGGGTGTTTCTGAAAGAATTTCGTTTTTAAATCAGTAGACTGAGTGAAGATCTGCCTTCACTATTGTGGGCAGGCATCATCCAATGCATTGAGGGTTTGAATAGAAGAAAAAGATGGAGGAAGGGTAAATTTGCCTCCTGTTTGAGCTGAGACCTTCTCCTGCCCTCGAACATTGGCACTCTTGGTTGTCAGGCCTTTAGATTCAAACCATCACTCACACCATCAGTTCCTCTGATTCTCAGGCCTTTAGCTTTAGATTGAATGAAACCCCTGGCTTACATATGGCAGATGGTGTGATGTCTTGGCTTCTGTGATGGTGTGAACCATTTCCCATACTAAGCCTCCTCTTATATATCTGTGTATCTCCTGTTGATTCCCTGGAGCATGTGACTGATACAGGCTCCGTGACTCAAAAAGATGAGGACCTCTGAGCAACCATGGAGCCAAAATGATTTGGGATCTGAATGCTCTTGTGTTCTGCTCCCGCCTGGGGATGCTGTCCCTCATAGCCGTCCGTGATTGTAGAGGCTGTTAGGCAAATCACTTACGGCAGTCTGATCAGAGACACCAGACCAGCCCTCTGAGCAGAACAGTACTGGAGCCTGCCTCCACCCTCTGTGCTTCCTTGGGGGTTTTCTGTTTTTGTTTTAGTTTGAGATGAAGTCTCGCTCTGTGCCCAGGCTGGAGTGCATCTCAGCTCACTGCAACCTCTGCCTCCCTGGTTCAAGAGATTCTCCTTCCTCAACTCCCAAGTAGCTGGGATTACAGGCACCTGCCACTATACCTGATATGGTTTGGCTTTGTGTCCCCACCCAGATCTCATCTGGAATTGTACTTCCATAATTCCCATATGTGGTGGGAGGGACCGGGTGGGAGATAATTGAATCATGGGGCGGTTTCCCCCATACTGTTCTTGTGGTAGTGAGATCTGATGGTTTTATCAGGGATTTCTGCTTTTGCGTCTTCCTCATTTTTCTGTTTCCACCGCCGTATAAGAAGTGCCTTCTGCCTCCCGCCATGATTCTGAGGCCTCCCAGCCATGTAGAGCTGTAAGTCCAATTAAACCCCTTTTCCTTCCCAGTCTTGGGTATGTCTTTATCAGCAGCATGAAAACGGACCAATACAGCACCCAACTATTTTTTTTTTTGTAGAGATAGGGTTTCA
Organism: Alouatta palliata; assembly: GCA_004027835.1. Classification (NCBI taxonomy): domain Eukaryota; kingdom Metazoa; phylum Chordata; class Mammalia; order Primates; family Atelidae; genus Alouatta; species Alouatta palliata. The sequence goes on from PVKV010018668.1 coordinate 10,263, forward strand.
CCATGTTGGCCAGGCTGGTCTTGAACTCCTGACCTAAGATGATCCACGTGCCTCGGCCTCCCGTTGGGGTTTTCTGGAGCTAGTGAATGCCTTTTGCAGAAGTTTGTGGGGTCCCCTGGCAAACCAACATGCTGTAGACAAAGCGCGTGTCTTTCTAGCTTATGCTTAGCTGACTGGAATATTTACATCTTCTCTTTCATTGTTGTTTTTCCTCTAAACACTCATTTCCTGGAGTTAGAACATTTTGCCTCCTTGATGGGCCTATTTTCTGCCACTAAATGAAGCACTAAAAAGGAGCATGATCCCAAAGGGGTTCAATTTTCAATTATAAGGTAATTGGTCAAGTGATCAGAATGTGGAATGAAGAAAAATAATGAGAGGTTGGAAAATGGAGCATTTGAATGCCAGAATGGCTGGGGACATATATTTCGCAAACCCAGAATTTAGAAAGTCACCTGTATGTTTCAAATTCTGTGTGGTTTTCCCCCAGTTCCTAAGTAGTGTATTGGAAAGCCATGGTAGGTTCTATTCAATATATATTATTTGGTTTGTATGAAAAATTTACTGTTCCCTTCTTCATATATTATTTGAGTGAACTACCACTGTCATCATCCATAAATATTCTTGTGAAGAAATTTTGTATTGATCTGTAAGGTAGCACCTTAGGAAATTTCACTTGGATAATATACCTTTCTTAATTTTTTTTTCCTAAAGCACATGAAAGCATATTTTATATCATACAAAAGCCGCCTATTATGTCAGACAGTTAAATCTCTTTTATTAATTGTATCCTAAGCAGGTTAACAGTACGGAGTCAACAGTGAATTGCTATAAATATCTAGCAGCCAATATAATCAGCTGTAGCTGTTAGATGTGAAATTAAATGAATCTTGTCTGGTAACATGTATAATTTAAAAACTGGTAGAGCCTGATGAAGCTTCATCTGTTAGCAGTGTGGTGCTGGATCACTACCTGAGTAATGTTTATGCCTGCAAAGTTTTAGATCAATGAATTTGCATACCTCCGTTAATTAGGAAGAGATAATGAACAGCATTAGAGATGGAAGGGATTATGACTCCGTAAATTCTCTAGGACTAGATGAAAGTAAATGTGTTTAATCAAAGGAATAAATCACTTACTTGAGTTCCACTCCAGACTTCTTAGGTCACTGTGTTCCCAGGGCTAGCGGGAACGCGGTTCGTATGACAGACGTGGTTTACAGCATGACACTCTTCTGTTCCACCAGTCACTGCTCATGACCTTGAGGCTGGCAGTTGAGGTCAAGTTGTTGGACTTTAATTCCTTTGCTCATTTGTTTCCCTGCCGGGAACAGAGGGGATCTGCCTATGTGCCTTTCCCTGCTTAGTAAGAAACAAATACGGTGTCTATCCTCAGGAAACTTACAGGCTAGTCAGGGGCAGAGTCATGAGGCATCTGGAGTTACAAACAAAATGGTAGCTCTGAGCATGTGATACCCAAGAGGGTGGGAGGTGGGTGAGTTAGAGAAGGCTTCCTTGAAACTGGACTAGGGCTGGGCGGCCCCCACCAGGCTCTTGGTTTATTAAAAAATCAAATCAGGCCAGGTGCGGTGGCTCACACTTGTAATCTCAGCACTTTGGGAGTCCGAGACAGGAGGATCACTTGAGATCAGGAGTTTGAGACCAGCCCTAGCAACATGGCAAAACCCCAACTCTACAAAAAAATACCCAAATTTGTCCAGGTGTGGTGGTTCATACCTGTAATCCCAGCACTTTGGAAGGCCAAGGTGGGCAGGTTGCTTGAGCTCAGGAGTTCGAGACCAGCCTGGCCAGCACAGTGAAACCCCTCTCTACAAAAAAATATAAGAATTAGCTGGGCATGGTGGCATGCACCTGTAATCGCAGCTACTTGGGAGGCTGAGGCAGGAGAATCACTTGAACTTGGGAGGTGGAGGTTGCAGTAAGCTGAGATCTCACCATTGCACTCCATCCTGGGTGACAGAGCAAGGCCCTGTCTCAAAAAGAAAAAACAAAAAAATTCAAATCAAATAATGCCAAAAGATGTCCAGAAAAAACCTTAATGTACCTGCCACTATTGACCTACTTCTCACAGAAAGCTGCAGTTAATGCTTTTTCGTGAAAAATTACAGAAAATTGTCGAGGTAGTGTTTTGTAAAAAAAAAAAAAAAAAAAAAAAGGGCTAGGTATGGTGGCTCACGCCTGTAATCCCAGCACTTTGGGAGGCCGAGGCGGGCAGATCACGAGATCAGCAGTTCCAGTCCAGCCTGACCAACGTGTGATGAAACTCCATCTCTACTAAAAATACAAAAATTAGCTGGGTGTGGTTGTGCGTGCCTGTGATACCAGCTACTCAGGAGGCTGAGGCTGAGGCAGGAGAATCACTTGAACCAGGAGGCAGAGGTTGTGGTGAGCTGAGATTGTGCCACTGTACTCCAGCCTGGGCAACAAAGCAAGACTCCGTCTCAAAAAAGAAAAAAAAAATTGCAAATGGGAGCAAAAAAGACACAACGTTTAAATACCTTGTTGTTGTCCTGGTCTTTCCATAGCAGTATATGCAGATATGTTTCACTTTCTTCAATGGACAAAATACCAGTTTGTATTAGGTTGGTAATACAAGCAACCTAATAGAACCTAAGTAATAAAAGTAATTGCAGTTTTGCCATTACTTTCAATGGCAGAAATTGCAGTTACATTAGCACCAATTAAATATTTGAGGTTCAGACTGTGCCCAAAGTCCCGCCAGAACCAGCAGCGCAGGGCCCCTCCCGGAGTCCATACGTTTTGTGTACATGGGCCACAGTTGAGAACTGGCCTGTGATGTTGGATGGCTTAAATTCAAATCTGGCTCTCTTATTTCCTGGCCAAATAGCTTTGGGCATATTATCTCATCTCTCTGTAGCTGAATTTCCTTATCTGTAAAATGCAGATAATAATGGTACCCACTTCATAGGTTTCTCATAAGACTTAAATCTATAAAAGTGCTTAGAGTATTGGCTGGCATTTAATACAGCCCAATCACTATGATTACTTCTGTTTTATTTTTAATAATGACTCTACTGAGATCGAATTCCATACCATGCCATTCATCCATCTCCATTCATTGGTCTTTTGTATATTTGCTGAGTTGTATAATGATCACCAAAATCATTATTAAAACATTTTTATCAAGGCAAGGCATCGTGGATCATGCCTCTAATCGCAGCACTTTGGGAGGCCGAGGCAGGAGGATAGCCTGAGCCCAGGAGTTGAAGACTACCCTGGGCAACTTAGCAAGACCTCATTTCTTTTATCTTGTTTTGAGATGGAGTTTCACTCTTGTTGCCCAGGCTGGAGTGCAGTGGTGCCATCTTGGCTCACCGCAGCCTCCGCCTCCGCCTCCCAGGTTGAAACAATTCTTCTGTCTCAACCTCCCAAGTAGCTGGAATTAAAGGCATCTGCCACCACATCCAACCCATTTTTGTATTTTTGTAGTAGAGGCAGGGTTTCACCATGTTGGCCAGAGTGGTCTCGAACTCCCAGCCTCAAGGGATCCACCCACCTAGGCCTTCCAAAGTGCTGGGATTACAGGCATCAGCCACTGCGCCTAGCGCAAGACCTCATTTCTACAAAAAAAAAATTTTTTTTATTAGCTGGGTGTGGTGGTTTGCGCCTGTAGTCCCAGCCACTTGGGAGGCTGAGGTGGGAGGATTGCCTGAGCCCAGGAGGTGGAGGTTGCAGTTAGCTGACATTGTGCCACTGCACTCCAGCCTGGAGGACAGAGTGGGACCCTGTCTCAAAACTAAACAAAACGTTTTTATGAACCCAGAAAGAAACTCCGTCCCTGTTAGCTGTCTTTCCCTATTTCCCTTCACCTCCCATTCCAGCTTTAGGCAGCCACTAATCCACTGTCTGTGTAGATTTGCCTATTCTGGATATTTCATATAAATGGAATGATACAGCATGCAGTCCCTTGAGATTGACTTCTTTCACTTACCATGATGTTTACAGGGTTCATCAGGTTGCAGCTATTACTGAGTAATACTCTACCGTATGGATGTACCACATTTTATCTACTACTGCTACTTTTTGTTTATACTATGAGATAAATTCTTAGAAGTAGATTGTTGATTAGTTGGAATCACTTTATTCAAATGATAACGTTAAGGAAAATGAAATTTAGACTCTAACCCTGACATATGACATAACTAATACAATTTCATATCTGTACCTCCGTTACTAAATAATATCCCTGGTGGTCCAGGAAATCGAATTCACCATCTCCTTGGTGTTACCTTCTTCCCTCAACAAAGAATTAAAAATAAATGAGAGAGTATTTTTAATATGGAAATTTCAGTCCCAGGGAACTAAGCAAAAGAGAGAGACCCGGTTGGTTCCCTGCCTTTGGGCAGACCCCAGGCTGTCCTCTCAAATAGCCGAGGATCTGTTTATTTTAAGACTATAACTCTTCTTTCCATTGTTCCCATTTTTAAAAAAGAAATTTACTTTTCCAATGGTGCTGACATTGTTCACTTTTTTTTTTTTTCTTGTAGACAGAGTCTTGCTCTTTTGCCCAGGCTGGAGTATAGTGGTGCGATCTCCACTGAGTTCAAGCGATTCTCATGCCTCCAGAGTAGGTGGGATTATAGGCACCCACCACCATGCCCGGCTAATTTTTGTATTTTTAGTAGAGATGAGGTTTTGCCATGTTGACCAAGCTGGTCTCAAACTCCTGACCTCAAGTGATTCACCTGCCTCAGCCTCCCAGAGTGCTGGGATTATACCATGAGTCACTCTGCCCGGCCCACATTTTTCATCAAGAATATTTTGTCTGAAGATTAAGCCCAAATTTTTGGAAAATAGGAAGCGATTTTAGTAAATGTAGTTCCATTGCTGGCATCCATAGCTTTCATTTATTTCTGGTTAACTAGTCACTGCACAGGACACTGTTTTCCCTGATTGATTTCTTATCATTGGGTAAACCTAAGCGGCCACTAGAAATTAGGAAGAGCTTGTTACTAATGTCAATAATACTACTTATAATAGTGTAGAGACGCAAGGATTGCTGTCTCATTATGAAATAATTGTACCTTTATCCCTTTTTGTAGATGAGCAAACTGTCGGGTCAAACAGTTTGTCCGGCAGCGCCCAGCTGATGGATGGTGACCCTGTGGTTCCAGCCCATCTCAGAAACTCAGAGCTTGGCCTCTTTTTTTTTTTTTTTTTTTTTTTTTTCCAGACAGTCTGGCTCTGTTGCCCAGGCTGGAGTGCAGTGGCACGATCTCAGCTCACTGCAACCTCTGCCTCTAGGGTTCAAGCAATACTCCTGCCTCAGCCTCCCAAGTAGCTGGGATTACAGGCGCCTTCCACCACACAGCTTGGCCATTTTTCTACCCCTATTTGCCGACTCATAGCCATCCTAGGGAGAACTCTTATCGGCTGTCTTCTGATGGGGTAAGGCTACATGAAAATTGGGGAAACAGGTACTGAAGGAGAAGACAGGTGTTCCTCACTCAAATTTCATGACAGCCTGCCCAAGATGCCCTTTGCATCTGTACCTACCTGGTATAAAATGACCTGTCTGTATGTCTCCATCAGGGCAAAGCCACGTGTCTGCAAATGGAAGCAGGCGATGCCTACTTACAGTTGAGGCCATCCTGCCAGCCCTGGGCCACATCAGTATTATCAGGTTTAGCTTAATAGGATGATGCTGGCCTGGGAATTGCTTCTCTTTGTTTAATAGGCTAGGGCAGCAGTACTCAAAGATGTCACATTTTAAAACTTTACTTATCAGTAAATTAAAAGCTGTCCCCGGAGTCCCTGATCTAGTCCCTGATCTAAACACTTGGCACACAATGCAGGAGATTTTAAGCTCTTCTGAATAGGAGACTGTTTTGTCAGTTTCAGTACTCGGGACTGATGACAACATACGCCAGCAACAGCAGGCCCACACTGGCATATGACCGTATCGGTACAGTAAGGCCCCCAGCACACCCTGGAAACACCAGACCCCCAGCATAGTGTATGACCATAGTACAGCAGTCACCAGATTCCAGTAGACGTCAGGGTGACCATCTTGTTCAGAATGTCAGCATCACCGTCTTAAACTCTGTTCTTTCTGAGACACGCAAAATTGTTTCTACCGGTGAAGGGCAGATTTAGCAATCAGTTATCATCATCCTTTGGTATCCATGGGGGATTGGTTCCAGGACCCTCCCAAGGATACCAAGATCCACCAATCCGCAGGTCCCTGATATAAAATAGTGTGGTATTTGCATATAACCTATGCACACCTTCCTGTATACTTTAAATCACCTCCAGATTACTTATACCCAATACATTGCTGCATATCACTTCATTCTTATGGATTCAGCATCATACTCAGCACATGGCAAGTTCAAGTTTTGCTTTTTGAAACATTATGGAAAATTTTTTCTGAATATTTTCGATCAACAGTTGAATCCATGGATGTGGAATCCACGGCTACCGTCAGAAGGGTGACTTCATTTAGAAAAGACAGAACAAGGAGCTTTCAGTGGGTGGACATTTGTCCTTTCTGACCTCCCAGTACTTTTGTATTCCCTTCTGACTTTTGGAGAGTTTCCCTGGTATTAGTCTGTTTTCACACTGATACAAAGATACTACCTGAGATGGATTTAATTGACTCACAGTTCCACATGGCTGGGGAGACCTCAGGAAACTTACAGTCATGGCACAAGGCAAAGGAGAAGCAGGGAAGTTCTTCACAAGGTGGCTGGAGAGAGAGCACAAGGGGCAACTGCCCAACACTTTTAAACCATCAGATCATGTGCGAACACACTCACTGTCATGAGAACAGTATTGGGTAACTGCGCCCCCCACCCCCATGATCCAGTCATTTCCCACCAGGTCCCTCCCTTGACACACAGGGATTAAAATTTGAGATGAGATTTGGGTGAGAACACAGAGACAAACCATATCACCCCCGAATATGTCCACCTACTTTCTGGTGTAAACCACCTGCATGATGGAAGCTAGATGGCCTGATGGCCTCTCTGCTTTCTTTGCGGTTAGGACTCAGGCATGTATCCCAGACCTGAGTACTCAGACTCACCTGAACCAGATATTGAGCCTTTAGTGAGTGACACGAGGAGAAGGCAGGATCCATGCTGGTGAGGAAAGCGGCAGCAGAGGCGGGAGTCCCAGCATTATTAGCATCCAGCACCTGCCGTCAGTGGGGCTCTGTGGCCAGGCTTGTGTTTCTCCCTGGGAGTAGTTTTGCATGTGATTTTGGGACTGCTTCTGCTTTAAACCTGGTTCTCCAGTTTTTTTTTCTTTTTCTTTTTAGAGACAGAGTCTTGCTCTGTTGCCCAGGCTAGAGTGCAATGGTGCAATCATACCTCACTCCAGCCTCTACTTCCTGGGCTCAAGTGATCCTCCCACCCTAGCCTCCTAAATAGCTGGGACTGCAGACACATGCCACCATGTCCAGCTAAGTTTTAAATTTTTTGTAGAGGTGGAGTCTTGCTCTGTTGCCCAGACTGGTCTGAAACTCCTGGGCTCAAGTGATCCTCCTGCCTCTGCCTCCCAGAATGCTGGAATTACAGGCATGAGCCACCGCACCCAGCCTCCATTTTTGTTGTTGCTGTTGTCATTGCTTTGATCATCATCATCATCATCGTCATCATCATCGTATCTTCTTTTTAGGTTCAGCTGCAGTTCCTGTGTTCTTCCTGAACGCTTCTCCAGAAGTACCAGTTTTTGGCAGTTCCTTCTGTTTGTGAACTATATAATCAGTCTACTTCATTAACACAGTGGCTTGGTCGGGCTTTCATCTCTTACCTTTTGTCTCAGGCACATGGTCTATTGGTGAAAAGTCTGGGTTTCAGAGTCAGCAAGTGAAGACTTCATGGAAAGTAGTACCTTTGTCAGTGGGCTGGTGGGAGGCTGGACCGAAGCCATGAGTGGGAACAATGCCTGGCATGTGATAGGCACTCAGTAATTGTCATCACCATGAGTAATGGTGTTTCTTGTATTCCCTTCCAGCCTGTGGGCTTCTTGGAGAGGTTCTCTGCCGTTTATCTGATTGTATCCCAAGTCTGCCTCAGTGCCTGATGACACATCATAGACACTCAAAACATACAGGCTTTTTGGAGATTGCATTTAAAACTCAATGTCATCTAGGAGCTATCTGACCACCAGCAAGCTCCTGGACCTCAGCTTCCTTGTCTGTACAGCAGGGGTGATGATATCTGTATTCCTGGGTTGCTTGGAGGATTAAACAAGATTATAAATTGCAGGGCCTGTGAGGGACACTGGGAGTGGCAGTAATGGAGTGATGTCATGGCTGTTTTCCTTATCCTCACTTGACACAGTGTTCAACTGCGTGGCACCGTGTCCCTTTTCCTGCAGGAAGTGAAAGTATGGAGGATAGCAGGGCGCTTTGTTTTCTATTTCTTTGACTCTCCAGCTCTTATTCAGAATATTCCAAAAGCTTGCAAGGAGAAGCAGTGACAGCCAAGATGCCCCATGACAAAAAGCGGATATTCCATTGCATGATTTGCCTCAATAACATGTTCTTCTTCTGCCTTTTGTTGCCATATGTTTTGCTCTGTTTTAGAGCAGCTGTAGCTATTTCTCAAGTTTATTTGGAAACAGGGTCCTTCCACCCAAATGCTCTGACACCTTACTGTCTCCTGTAAATAATTACACAGTGTTTTAGTCTGGCAACATGTGTCAGTGTGCTAGAAGGTCTTGTCATCCTTTATCAAAAGGTTGCCATTAGAGGCCAGGTGTGGTGGTTGCCATTGTCATTGCTTTCATCATCATCATCATCATCATGCCTATAATCTCAGCACTTTGGGAGACTGAGGCGGGCAGATCACTAAGGTCAGGAGTTCAAGGCCAGCCTGCCCAACATGGCGAAACCCCCGTCTCTACTAAAAATACAAAAACTTCGCCAGGTATGGTGGTGGGTGCCTGTAACCCCAGCTACTCAGGAGGCCGAGGCAGAAGAATTGCTTGAACCCGGGAGGCGGAGGTTGCAGTGAGCCATTATCACACCACTGCACTCCAGCCTGTATGACAAGAGTGAAACTCCGTCTCAAAAAAAAAAAAAGGTTACCATTAGGACTGGTTTGACAGATCGTCTGAAAGGCATGAAGCCCATTGTGGATGCAAAGCATTATTCACTCATAATACCTCGGCTGCTAAGGCCCCCAGTGCTCCGCCTAGGAGGAATTTGTGCAGGCACATGCTCCCTTACATAACTTAGCAGTTTTCCCTTTGCAGTTTCCCCAGTGTGAATACAGGAGGTACAAATAGGATCTATGTGGAATATCTATGCCCAGGATCTGAGGCTCTGTCTGTAAAATACAAAACATTCCAAGGGAAGCCAGTACAGACATTCAATTTTGTGGGTTTTATTTTCCCCACATTAGTCGATCCTCCTGTGCAGTTCTGGTAGGCTGACTGCATTGTATTAGGCCCTTGAAATGTGTAGTCATGCTTGCAGTTACGCTTTGGAATCTGTCTTCTTCCAAATTACAGTGACCACCCAGCCTGGTCTGCCCAGGACTGTTTCAGTTTTAGCACTGAAGTGTCCCACATGCTGGGAAAACCCTCAGCATGGGCTAACTTAGTTGGTCACCCTCGAGGTGCTGTTAGGGTCCTACCTTACCCTGATTCTAGTTTGTGAAGATAAACATTTTTTTTTCAGGGGATTGAATCTAAAAGTTTTAGGAGTAAGATGTGGAAAATTGTCGACATAGATTTAACATGAATATTTAACATTCTCTAGGGAAAAAAACGCTTTTCGGAGAGTACCGTAGTTGTCTGTAGCTTTGATCTCAAGAGTCAAAATGGTATCCTGAACTTCCCTAGGGACGCTTAATTGCTTATTTTGTCTGATTTATTACTTTGCTGGCTAGCTTTCCTGACATGTGTCAAGGGCATCACTCACTGTTTTTATGTTGTTGTTGTTTTTTTTAATTTTTGAGACACAGTCTTTCTCTGTTGCCCAGGCTAGGGTACAGTGGTACAATCTCGGCTCACTGCAACTGCCACCTCCTGGGTTCAGGTGTTTCCTGTGCCTCAGCCTCCCAAGTAGCTGGGATTACAGGTGTGCCCCACAATGCCTGTGCCATCACACCAGGTAATTATTTTGTACTTTTAGTAGAGATGGGGTTTTGCCATGTTGGCCAGGCATGTCTCGAACTCCTGACCTCAAGTGATCCTCCCGCCTCAGCCTCCCGGAGTGCTGGGATTACAGACGTGAGCCACCGTGCCTGGCTCACTGTTCCCCAGAGTAGTTTGCACGGAACTGCCCATGTGAGATGCAGCTTGTTCAGATCACTCTCATAATTTACAGCGTTTTGTGCTTGTGAATTTCAGTTTGGAATTCCTATTTAAGACCATAACTATCTACATCCACAGCTTCTCAGTATGGACAGCGTGTCCTTCCCAAATTGCTAGTCCCGTGGACATGTCATTGTATGCGTTTCAGCTGGTCCGGAGCTGAACCAACCTCCAATTCTTTGAGGCATCTTGCAGAGCGCCCCCACCATGCCCCTGCCATCCACATTTCATATATGCCACATAATGTGGATTTTACATCATGCTGTCCCAAACATATCTTCTAAATTTGTTGAATGTGTCTAGCTGTTTTCATATGATGAAGCAAATTAGTGAATTAATTTTATTGTATGGGTATTAGCCTTCTAGAGGGTATATATGTCTATTGCGAAAATGCCCTAATATCCTAACAAGTAGACACATAAAGATACGTATTGAGGCAGGGTGTGGTGGCTCATGCCTGTAATCCTAGCATGCAGAGAGGCTGAGGTGAGAGGATTGCTCGTGGCCAGGTGTTCATACACCCGCCTGAGCCACATAGGCAGACCTCATCTCTACAGAAAATGCAAAAATTAGCCAGGAGTTGTGGTGTGCACCTGCAGTTCCAGCTATTCAGGAGGCTGAGATGGGAGGATCGCTTAAACCTGGAAGGTCGAGGCTGCAGTGAGCTATGATCGTGCCACTGAACTGCAGCCTGGGTAACAGAGCAAGACCTTGTCTCAAAAAACAAACAAACAAAAAAAACGAGAGAAGATGGATGTTGAAATGCTTGTGAAAAGGTCACCCTAAGAGAATGTCAGTGATTAATATGTGATCATCACTGGCATAATTGTCATAAAAATGGTGCAATTCCAAGGCCAGAAGAGACCTATTAGAGACCATTTGACCCCATTTTTGCAGCTTTATGTCCAGGAGAACTGCTCACCTTAGTCTTGAATATGCCACATTTGCCTCCAGCTTCCTGGGAGCAGATGTTTTACGGTGAATCTGACTTACCTTTTTCTGCTACACATTTTTTTTCTTCTTTGTGGAGACAGAATCTCTGTGTCGTCCAGGCAGGAGTGCGGTAGTGCAATCACGGCTCACTGCAGCTTCGAACTCCTGGGCTTAAGCCATCCTCCCACCTCAGCCTCCTGAATTTTTTTTTTTTTTTTTTTTTTTTGTAGAGACGGGTCTCACTATGTTGCCCAGGCTGGCCTCGAACTCCTGGCTTCAAATGATCCTTCTGCCTTGGCCTCCCAAAGTGCTGAGATTACAGGTGTGAGTCACAGCACCTGCCTGTGCTACAGTTTAACATTTTCTTCAGTTGGGTCTATTGTGAGGCCAAAGAAAAGCTGGTATTCTCCCTTTTGGCCTCTGGCTGTCAGCTGTGGAGAAGTTCCTGCGAAACTGGATTTTTGTAAATACAATATGCAGGGGGACCTTAGAGGGACTCTGCAGTGGACGCTTTTGTAAGGTAAAGAATCTGCTTATAACGTGCGCATGTCCCTTTAATTTGTTGAATCAGATTTGTAGACATCGGGTTTAGACATTGGGCCCCCTTTCCCTCAGTATATTGAGTGTGAGTGCCTTTAGTGTGGGGGGCCCTTCTCACGGGGGGGAAAAGAGAGGCCTCCCTGTGTGTGTTTTCCACAGCAGATCTGTGGCTAATAAGCAGTTACTGGTGAAATAAAGTTGCCTTGAAGTAAGGGCTTCATCTGGTTTTTGGTTTGGCTTGAAAACACTCTGTCAAAATGATCTAGAGATGGAGCCAGTTTTAAAATCAATATTATTTCATATGTCATCAAACAGAGCCTCTGAAGCCTCAAGTGGGTGGGTTCAAAAGCCACATTGTACCCGAGTGTGCCCCTTCCATTACTGAGATGCAGTTTATGAACTAAATGTTTCTCTGTTTTCTTCCACCTGGAAAAGCAATGATGTACAAAGAAATAAAAAAAATCTGCTTGCAGAGGCTCAGAAGTCTGTCAGCTTGAAAGGAGGGCTACCAAGATCCCCATGAGACTGACTTTCTTGTAGTGAAATGACCAGGATCACCCTATCAAGCAACCACAGCTGTCATTCATTACCCAACCTGTCATTCTTACCTAGTTTCTCCCCAAGCCACACTGGAGGGCCAGCTTCATTTCCTCTTTTCCTGGATCAGTCACCAGATAGGGGTGGATATCGTCAGAAGCCTACACTCTATGAAAGGGAGACATTAAAAGAAAATGGGAGGGGGCTCCCTGTGGAAAATAGGCTGTGTGTTCACCTTAGGGGCAGAAGGGCGAGTGGACACGTGGATTCTGGGGAAAGGAGAGTTTATGAATATAGGAGGTGGCTGGGGTTATTGAGACTTGGGAAGATTGAGAATCCAAGGGGCAGAGAGGACAGTCAGACCTGTGGGAGGAGGGGAGAGCGTAGGCACAGGGATCAGTGACCAGGAAAGGTGGCAATCAGGAACCAGGAAAGGTGGCGATCAGTGACTTTTGCCATTGATCGGACCACGTGGCCTTCTGTTCTCTGCTGCTGCTGCTTTTTTTTATTGTTATGGTTCCTTTCCCAAAGACCAGCTTTCTTGGTTTTGGTTCACACATGGGACTACCCCTGCCATGCCTTTGTAGGATTTCACAGCTCAGGTCTTTAATGAGCTACATTGACATCAAAATATCAACAGTTTCAGCTTCAGCCAAAGAGTAAAGGTGATTGGCTCAGCTGGGGACAGACATCTCCTGAGGCCAGGATGACACTGCAGAACAGCATCACTGGGGGGTTAGGATGTCAGCATACAAATTTGGGAGTGACACAAACATTCAGTCCATAGCAGCATGTAAAGAAATCCAGTAACTTAAAAAAAAAAAAAAAAAAAAAAAAAATCCAGTAACTTTTCAAAGAAATATTTTTCTTTTTTTTTAACAATGTTTTTTCAATAATTGGACCTATAATCGTTTTTATTTATTTTATTTTATTTATTTTTTTAAAGACGGGGTTTCACCATATTGGTCAGGCTGGTCTTGAACTCCGGACCTCAGGTGATCCGCCCGCCTTGGCCTCCAAAGTGCTTGGATTACAGGCGTGAGCCACCATGCCCGGCCCTTCAAAGAAATATTTTTCACAATGAATAGAATAATGGGATAGTAAAAAAAAATTTAGATCATAAATTCACACTATACCAAATTTATGAAGGTTCAGACATGTTGAATTTGCTTAACTAAACATCATTTTGCTATCGGTCTTCAGCTTATAAATCTGAAAGGCAAGAGAGTTTGGAGTTTATGACTACAGAGGCAGAAATAGATATACGTTATTAATACAGTAACGTTTATGTATTATATAATGTATATTAATTTATAATTGTATATTATAATATATTAATAAATGATACAGCTAGTATATTAATACATAATCTAATACATTTATATATTATGTAATGTCTTACCAGAGATGAATTTTAATAGATAATTTCTACTAGAGCTAAATGTTTTACTTTGTATGTTTTTAATCCTGGCACAATTTTTAAAAGCACTTCATTTTTGGCATGTGTCTTAGTTTGTAAGATTTTATGTATATAAATATATATAGTATATAATATCATGAATATATACATTATATAATATATACACATATACATAATATATACTGTTCTATAAATGTATATACTTTTATATATATATGTAAATTTCCATACCATTACATATTATCTTTCTTTTTATTCATTTGTTTACCTGCCAGGATAGCCTTCAAGTGACTGACTTTCAGAGTTTAATAAATTTGATCTACTCAGAGCTGACACACATTGATTTATTCCCAACAATCTAAAGACAACTGTGGTTGGACAGAAGGCCGTTATAGAGAATTAAGTGAGGGCTGTCAAGATTAAACAAAGCTTCCCTTTTTCATGGGGTACAGTAATAGATTACATGAGAGTTTCTTATCAAGCATGACAATTCATTAAACCCCTAACAGAGATTCAGGTGCAGTTTATGTTATAAACTAACATCATTTAGGCTTTTTAAGAGCCAGAAGATGCTTTTCACACCAAAATCCAGTTACAGCCTGTGATGATTTTTTAACAGACTTTCTTAAAGAAAGCGGGAGGCTTTTTATATTCAAACAGTACTTTAACCTCTGCGCTATTCTCATTGTGTTTAATTTTATAAACCAGAACTAGTTTTTATTATGAGAAAGCTTTAATCTTCAAAGCAAAGTTGTGCTTATATACTCAGTAATTTGGGGTACAGTGGGAAGTGCTTGGACCTGGGGAGTCAGACAAAACTGGGCTTGAGTTCTGTGACTTTGGTGGCTCTAGGAAGCTTTCTTTTTGCTTCGTATTCAGAGCTGCCTAGCATAGACGTTTTTCATTTATGTTATCACTGAGTCCTCAAAATCTTACTGAGGATTAGGTATTGGGCTGCAGTTTCTTTTTAACTTTTAAATGTTTCAGCTTCTTAGAAAAACTGAAAAGCACAAAAATACCAAAAAGACTCTAAAGATTAATAAAATGAGTACACATGTATCTACCAGCCAGCTTTCAGAGTTAAAACATTATCAGTCCTGTTTAAGCCTTCTGTGTGCCAGTTTTAGTTAGGGATTTAGGGCATGTGGCAAGAAAATGCCAGGAACGGTGGCATATGTTAAGGGTTTATTTTTCTCTCAGGTAATGGGACATTTGGAGGTAGGGGTTCCTAGGACCTGGGCTTTCTTAGCTTTTTGCTCCTTCGTCTTTAGGGTATGGCCCTTGTCTTCATGCTTACGAAATGGCTGCAGGAGCTGCAGCCATCACATCTGTATTCTATGAAGGAGGAAAGGCCAGTAGCAAAAGCGCTTTTCAAGGAAGTCTATGCAATGACTTTTACGCTAGAGACCAGAACTGTACAGGAAAATGTAATGCATTTTCATCTTGTGGCTGGTTTGATCTTCTGATCACTAAAACTTTCTCCATATCAACAATAAGGCTGTTTCACTTTTTTTAAATGTGTATGTTTAGTGGAGTAGCACTCTTAATTTCCTTAAGAACACTCTGGTAGTGTTACTAGCAGAGAACACTTGCTGCCAACAAAAGGAAGGGTTATTAGATAGGAAGTTAGCAGCCTCTCCCTGAGAACATTCCTCTGCTTCCCTCCA
>PVKV010018668.1:25769-44303 GCA_004027835.1 Alouatta palliata
TTTTTTTTTTTTTTTTTTCTTTTTTTTAGACAGGGTCTTGCCCTGTCACCCAGGCTGGAGTGCAGTGGCATGATCTTAGCTCGCTGCAACCTCCACCTCTCAAGTTCAAGGGATTCTCCTGCCTCAGCCTCCCAAGTAGCTGGTCCAGGCATGAGCCACGACGCCTGGCTAATTTTTGTATTTTTGGTAGAGACAGGATTTCACCATGTTGACCAGACTGGTCTCGAATCCTGACCTCAAGTGATCCGCCTGCCTCAGCCTCCCAAAGTGCTGGGATTATAGGCGTGAGCCACCGTGCCTGGCTTCTGTTAGCGTCATTTTTTCAACAGCATGTTTTTACATTTTGGTAATCTTGGAATATTTTGAACTTTTCCTTTTTTATTATATCTGTTATGGTGATCTGTGATCAGTAATCTTTGATGGTGTGATCATTCTGGGGCACCACAAACCATGTCCATTAAAGGCGGCAAATTTAATTGATAAATGTGTGTGTTCTGACTGCCCCACTCACTGGCCATTTCCCTGTCTCCCTTTTTTTGGGCCTCCGTCTTCCTTGAATCACACTAATTATGAAATTAGGCCACTCAATAACCCTACACTGGTTTCTAAGTGTTAAGTGAAAGGGAGAGTCTTACATCCTTTGCTCTAAATAGAAAGCTAGAAATGATTAAGCTTAGTGAGAAAGGCATACTGAAAACCGAGAGAGGCTGAAAGCTAGGCCTCTTGTGCCGAACAGCCAAGCTGTGGTTGCAAAGAAAAAGTTCTTAAAGGAAATTAACAAGTGCTACTCCAGTAAACACGCAAATGATAAGAAAGTGAAACAGCCTTATTGCTGATGTGAAGAAAGTTTTAGTGGTCAGGACAGGAGATCAAAGCCACAGCACTCCCTTCAGGTTCACGAGGTTTAAGGAAAGAAGCAATCTCCACAACACAAATGTGTAAAGTGAAGCAGCATGTGCCCAGGACAGGCTGCAGCAGGTTATCCAGAGGTTCTAGCTGAGAACATTGAACAACACTCAACAGCCCCTTTATGCCACCTAGGACTTTCGTAGCTGAAGAGAAGAAGTCAGTGCCTGGCTTCAAAGCTTCAATGGACAGGCTGACTCTCTTGTTAGGAGCTAATGCAGCTGGTGACTTTAAGTTGAAGCCAGTGCCCTTGTGCCGTTCTGAAAGTCCAGTGGCGTTTCACAGTGATGCCAGATCTACTCTGCCTGTGCTCTGTAAATAAAACAACGAAGCCTGGCTGGCAGTGCCTCTGTTTACAGCATAGTTTACTGAATATTTTAAGCTCACTGTTGAAACATACTACTCAGGAAGACTCTTTTTAAAATACTGCTGTTCATTGGCAACATAGCTGGTCACCCAAGGTCTCTGATGGATATGTACAAGGAGACGAATGTTTTTACATTTGCTAACATTCATCCATTCTGCAGCCCATGGATCAAGGAGCCATTTCAACTTTCAAGTCTTATTATTTAAGAAATACAGTTCATAAAGCTATACCTGCCATAGATAGTGATTCCTAGGATGGACTGGGCAAAGTAAACTGAAAACCTTCTGGAAAGGATTCACTATTCTAGATGCCATTAAGAGCATTTGGGATTCGGCTGGGTGCTGTGGCTCACGCCTGTAATCCCAGCACTTTGGGAACCTGAGGCAGGTGGATCATTTGAGGTCAGGGGTTTAAGACAAGCCTGGCCATGATGGTGAAATCCCCCGTCTCTACTAAAAATACAAAAATTAGCCACTCATGGTGGTGGTTGCCTGTAGTCCCAGCTTCTTGGGAGGCTGAGGCAGGGGAATCACCGGAACCTGGGAGGCAGAGGTTGCAGGAGCTGAGACGGCACCACTGTGCTCTAGCCTGGGCGCAGAGTGACTCCATCTCAAAAAAAAAAAAAGAACATTTGTGTTTGTGATTCATGGGAGGAGGTAAAAATATTAACAGGAGTTTGGCAGAAGTTAATTCCTTCCTTCATGGATGACTTCAAGGGGTTCAGGACTTCAGTAGAAGACAGAACTGCGGATATGGTAGAAATAGCAAGAGAACTGAAATTAAGTGGAGTCTGAGGATGTGACTGAATTGCAATCTCATGATCAAAACTTGAATAGATGAGGAGTTGCTTCTATGGATGAACAAAGAAGGTGGTTTTTTGAGATGGAATCTACTCTTGGTGAAGGTGCTGTGAACATTGCTGAAATGACAACAAATAATTTAGAATATTCCATAAATTCATTTGATAATGCAATGGCAGGATTTGAGAAAATTCATTGCAATTTTGAAGGACATTCTGCAGGTGAAATGCTATCGAACAAAGCAGGTTCACATGCTGCAGAGAAATCTCACAGAAGGAAGAGTCAGTTGATATGGACAACTTCATGACTGTCTTCTTTTAAGAAATTGCCCCAGCCACTCGACCCCTTCAGCAGCTAGTGTCCTGGTCAGTCAGAGACCATGAATGTCAGGGCAGGACCCTCTACCAGCAAAAAGATTATGATTCACTGAAGGCTCACATGATTGCTAGCATTTTTTAGCAAAAAAGTATTTTTAATTAAGGTGTTTTTTTTTTTTTTTTTTTTTTTTTTTGAGACGGAATCTCACTCTCTCACCAGGCTGGAATGCAGTGGCGCAATCTCAAGTCACTGCAACCTCCACCTCCCGGGTTCAAGCGATTCTCCTGCCTCAGCCTCCTGAGTAGCTGGGACTACAAGCACCCGCCACCACGCCCGGCTAATTTTTTATATTTTAGTAGAGATGGGATTTCACCAACTTGGCCAGGATGATCTCAAACTCCTGACCTTGTGATTTGTTTTTAGACATAATGTTATTGCGTACTTTAAATAGACTACAGCGGAGTGTAAATATTTGTATGACTTGCTTTATTGAGATACTTTATTATCATAGTCTGGAACTGAACCTGCAGTATCTTTGAGGTATGCTTTTAATATTTGTATGTATTCCTCAGAAATACATAAGCTTGTTTCACGTTTTTAAACTACATTAAATGCCATCATATCCCACATATTTTCTTTTACAGACTTATTTTCCTGTATGTTAGAGAGGCTTCTGCATTCATATGGATCGTTCTAGTTCATTTGTTTTCATCGTTGTAGAGTATTGCAGTATATGACGCTACTACAGTTTAGTTAACCACTGTGCTGTTGTTGGGCATGTAGATTGTTTTCAGCCTTTTGCTACTACAATTAGGCCACTATGACTCAGCTTTCTCCTCTGTTACTGTGCCCATATGCAAGAGATTCTGGAATAATCACTTCAGCATTCCAGGATATTGCTAGATTTTGTCTACAAAATGGTATGTTAATTTGTACACCTAGCAAAAATGTGTGCAAATGTCCACTTGCCATTTCCTCACCAACCCTTTCAGTTGTTGGACTTCTAATATATACTTTTTTGAGATGAAGTCTCACTCTGTTGCCCAGGCTAAAGTACAGTGGAGCGATCTCCGCTGACTGCAACCTCTGCCTCCCAGGTTCAAGTATTTCTCTGCCTCAGCCTCCCGAGTAGCTGGGATTACAGGCACCCACCACCATGCCCAACTAACTTTTGTATTTTTAGTAGAGATGGGGTTTTGCCATCTTGGTCAGGCTGCTCTTAAACTCCTGACTTCATGATCCGCCCACCTCAGCCTCCCAAAGTTTACAGGCATGAGCTACCACACCTGCCCTGGACTTCTAATTTTGACCAGTCTCTTGAATGTGAAATGGGCACTGCATGGTGTTCTTCTTTTAGCTTTATGGAGATATAATTGGCATACATTTAAAAATACACACACAGTGAACGATTTTTAAACAGCTTTATTGGGGGATAATTACATACAAAGAACTGCACGTTTAAAGTGTGCAATTTAATAAGTGTTGACATGTATATACCTGTGAAACTACAGTCGCAGTGAGTGCACGCATCACATCCAAAGTTTCCTCTTTAAGCCGGGCATGGTGGCTCACGCCTATAATTCTAACACTGTGGGAGGCCGAGGTGGGCAGATTGCCTGAGCCCAGGAGTTCAAGACCAGACAGGCAGCATGGGCCTGGAGTTTTCATTGTGTGTAGATTTTTACATGTTTAATTTATTTAATAGCTACAAGGCTATTCAGGTCATGTATTTTTTCTTGAGTGATTTTTCAGTATGATGTGCCTGTAGAGGGATTTTTATTTATATATGGAATGTGATTATTGATTTTTTTTTGTTTGTTTTTTCTGAGTCAGGGTCTGCCTCTTCATCCAGGCTGGAGTGCAGTGGCGCAATCACAGCTTACTACAGCATCAACCTCTCAAGCACAATCGATTCTCCCACCTCAGCCTCCTGAGTAGCTGGGACTACAGATGCCAACCACTGTGCCTGGCTAATTTTTGTATTTTTTCAAAGAGGTGGGGTTTTGCCATGTTTCCAGGCCGGTCTGGTACTCCTGGGCTCAAGCAGTCTGCCCACCTCATTCTCCCAAAGTGCTGGGATTACAAGCATGAGCCACCGTGCCCGGCCTTATTGATATTTCTATTGGTAGAATTCAAACCTACCATGTTGCCATTTATTTCCCTTTCTTCTTCTTCTTTTTCTTTTTTTTTTTTTTTTTTTTCTTTTTTTGGGGTAAAATCCGAAATGCCTGCATTCTGAAAGAGCTATAACACTATTTCTCATTTTTGTATATGTTGTCTGTTCTCCCTTTTCCTCTTTTCCTGACTTCTTTTGGATTATTTTTCCTGATCTCACTTGAGTTCTGCTTGGCCCAATAGCTATAACTCTTTGTTGTGGTATTTTCACGGTTGCATTAGGGTGCACAGTATATACATCTTTAACTTATCACAGTCCACCTGCAAGTCATATGACCCCACCTCACATATTATGTAAGACTCTTATAACAATAGTGTCTTCCATTCCTCCTTTCCTGTCCTTCATGCTATTGGTGTGGCATATTTTACTGCCACAAATAAACACTAACAATCCTGCATATGCTGTCATGATTTTTTTTTTCTTTTACAAAGACAATTTCCTTTCAAAGAAATTTAAATAGTAAGAAGATAAGGATTCTGTGTTTGCCCACATAGTTGCATTTCTGGTGGTCTTCGTGCCTTTGTCTGGACCCAGACCTGCATGTTTTTGGTTTCCTCCTGCTTCAGCCTTCCTTTAACTTCCTTATGTAGCCAGCGCCAGGCTGCTACTGATGTACTTTTGCAGAATGTCTGTGAAAGTTTTTATGTTACCTTTGTTTTCACTGGACATCAAATTTTTTTTTTTTTTTTTGAGACAGAGTCTTGCTCTGTCGCCTAGGTTGGAGTGCAGTGGTGTGGTCTCAGCTCACTATAACCTACCTCTCAGGCTCAAGCAATTCTCGTGCTTCAGCCTCTTGAGTAACCGGGATTACAGGCATGTGCCACAACATCCAACTAATTTTTGTAGTTTTAGTAGAGACAAGGTTTTTCCATGTTGACTAGGCTGGTCTCGAACTCCTGACCTCAGGTGATCCGTCCACCTCAGCCTCCCAAAGTGTTGGGATTACAGGCATGAGCTACTGTGCCAGGCCGGGACATAGAATTATGGTTTGACAATTTTGATTTGTTTTGATTTTTCAGTACTTAAATTTGTTTTCTTCTGGCTTATACTACTTCCAAGAAGAAACTGCTGCAATCCTTATCTTTGGTTTTAAGCAATTTGATTATAATATGCCTTGGTGTCATTTTCTTTATGTCTCTTTTATTTTTCATTTTAGGGATACGTATGAAGGTTTGTTATGTAAGTAACTTGTACTATTGTGGTGACGTATTTAACTTCCACAGTAACAGAGTTTTATCATACATATTATTACATCACCCAGGTATTCAGCTCAGTACCCAATGGTTATCTTTTCTCCTCCTCTCACCCTCCTGCCTCAAGTAGACCCCAGTATCCGTTGTTTCCTTCTTTGCCCTCATAAGTTCTTATCATTTAGCTCCCACTTATAAGTGAGAACATGCAGTATTTGTTCTGTTCCTGGGTTAGTTTGCTAAAGATAATAGCCTCCAGCTCCATGCGTGTTCCTGCAGAAGACATGATCTTGTTCTTTTTAACAGCTGCATAGTATTCCATGGATTATATGGACCACATTTTCTTCATCCAGCCTGTCATTGATGGGCATTTAGATTGATTCCATGTCTTTTCTATTGTGAACAGTACTGCAGTGCTCATTCGCATCCATATGTCTTTTTTTTTTTTTTTTTTAGATGGAGTCTTGCTCTGTCTCCCAGGCTGGAGTACAGTGGCACCATCTTGGCTCACTGCAACCTCTGCCTCCTGGGTTCAAGTGATTTCCCTGTCTCAGCCTCCCGAGTAGCTGGGACTACAGGCACGTGTACCATGTCTGGCTAATTTTTTTGTATTTTAGTAGAGGTGGTTTTCACCATGTTGGCCAGGATGGTCTCAATCTTCTGACCTCATGATCTGCACACCTCAGTCTCCCAAAGTGCTGGGATTACAGGCGTGAGCCACCACACCTGACCTCATGCATGTGTCTTTATGGTAGAATGCTTTATATTCCTCTGGATATGTACCCAGTAATGGGGTTGCTGGATCTTCTTTATGTTTCTTTCATTCAGTGTTTGTTGTGCTTCTTAGATCTGTGACTTTATAACTCACATCATATTTGAGGAAATTTTAGCCCGTATTTCTTCACATATTTGTTCTGTCCCCACTTCTGTTTGAGGGATTTCTGTTGCATACCTATTAACCTGCTTGAAGTCATCCCACAGCTCACTGATACTCTGGGGGTGTTTGTAGTGTCTAATCTGCTGTTATTTTTTACTTTTTGTTTTTCATTTTTGAGACAAGGTCTGGCTCTGTTGCCCAAGGCTGGAGTGCAGTGGTGCCATCTCAGCATACTGCAACCTTTACCTTCTGGACTCAAGCTGTCTGCCCACCTCAGCCTCCCAAGTAGCTGGGATTAAAGGCACACACCACCATGCCCAGCTTATTTTTGTATTTTTTGTAGAGATGGGGTTTTGCCATGTTTCCCAGGCTGGTCTTGAACTCTATTTTCTAATCTCAGGGAGACTGTCAGACCCTGCCTGTGTTCCCTCTTTATAGTATGGCCTGGAAATCCTGCAGCAGTCCGACGCCTGTAGGGTCCATCTCACTAATGTCCTGCCTCTTACAGGTCACTGACTACCATAGCCTGCTGGTCCACGTCTCGAGTACTGTGGTTTCATGTATCTTGTCCAGTTTTTTAATTGTTCCAGACAGGAGGGTAAACCTGGTGTGTGTTCTTCCTTCTTGACTAGAAAAAGAAATAAGTCCTTACTGTGGTATTAATTTCCTTTTTTTAATTCTTAGAGAAGTGGAGCGTCTTTCTTTCTTTTTGGTTTTTGTTTGTTGTTTGAAACACGGTCTTGCTCTGTTGCCCTGGCTTGAATGCAAAGGTGTGGGCATGTTCATTGCAACCTCAACCTCCCAGGCTCAAGTGATCCTCCCACCTCAGCCTCCCAGGTAGCTGAGACCACAGGCGTGAGCCTCCATGCCCAGTTAGTTTTTGTATTTTTTTGTGGAGATGGGTTTTGCCCATGTTGCCCAGGCTGCTCTCAAACTTCTGGGCCCAAGTGATCCGCCTGCCTTGGCCTCCTGAAGTGCTGGGATTATAGGCGTGAGCCACCATACTTGGCTGAGCACATGGATTTCCTTCTCTCTGCATTCTCTTTTCATCTCAGCCTATTTGTTCCATTGAGATGACTTTTTCTTAGTAACTTAGAGTACTTTATATATTTACAGATTAATCTCTTATCAACTTATATCAGTTGCTGCTGTCTTTTCTTAGATTTGTCTTTTCAGTTTAAAAATTACGTTGTTTCAATGAATAGAATTTTTAAGTTTTCACATAGTCCATTTTGTCCATTTTCTTTATGATTAGTGCGTTTTGACGTCTTGTTTAAGAAATCATTCCTTATCCTGAAGTCATAAAGATAATCTACAATAGGCCAGGTGCAGTGGCTCACGCCTCTAATCCTAGCACTTTGGGAGGCCGAGGCGGGCGGATCATGAGGTCAGGAGTTCAAGACCAGCCTGGCCAACATAGTGAAACCCTGCCTGTACATGGTGGCGTATGCCTGTATTTCCAGCTACTCGGGAGGCTGAGGCTGGAGAATCGCTTGAACCTGGGAGGTGGAGGTTGCAGTGAACCAAGATCATGCCACTGCACTCCAGCTTGGGCAACAGAGTGAAACTTTGTCTCAAAAAAGAAAAGAAAAAATAGTCTACTATATTTTCTTCTAAGAGCTTAAATGGGCTTTTATATTTAGGTCTTTAGTTTATTTGGGATTTGGCTTTTATGTCATGAGGATAAGGATCACAATTTTTTTTTTCCCACTTGGTTATGCCAGTGGCCGTAGTTCCATTTACTGAATAGTCTTTCTGTGCAGAAAAGACTTAACTAGCAGAGAAATCCTGAGACTTATCCTTCAAAAGGCTCATTCACAAGGCTGGCACTTGGCGTGCACCTGCGAACCTGGATTTGGGGATGGTTCCTACAATGTGGGTTATGCTGAACACCCATCTTTCCTCCTGGGAGTCTGGACTTTGGGTACATATTGGGCAGAGACTGCTTAAGTGACCAGATTCAACAGCAGCCCTGGGTGCTAGGTCATTCATGAGCTTCTTTGTCAGGCAAAATGCCACACGTGTTGTCACAGCCTACTGCTGGAGGAGTTAGCACGTCCTGTGTGACCACACTGGGAGAGGAAACTGGTTCCTGGTTCCGTGTGTGTTCCTCCCACTCATTCAGCCCCTTTGCTGATCTCATTTTGTGTCCTGTTGCTGAGATAAATCACAGCCAGGAATATGACTATATGTGGAGTCCTGTGAGTCCTAACGAATCGTGGAATCTGGGGGTGGTCTTTAGGATCCCCAACAGCTGTCATTTCCCCACTGATATTAAAATAACTGAGCAGCAGCTACAGGGCAGTGTTCCAAACTGTCCTTGAACGTTCATTTCTTCATCTGAACATGCATCTACTACCCCTGCTTTTTCAATGCAGGACACATATCCTGTATCACCCAATAAATGATCGCTGATAACCATAGCAAAGGAATAGTCAAAGTGCCGCGGTGGTTTGGAGGAGGGTGGCAAGCAATCAGCGGTCACTCTTTTCAGCACATCTATTTTACGTTTTTGCAATGAGGGAAATAAATTTTCCTATATCTGTTTAAGGTTGGCAGTCATCATCTTTTTATCATCTTGGGACATTTGTAATTCCTTTAGTATCTTTAGTTAGGAATTTTCTACCTTCCTCATCTTGTCTGATCATTTAAATCCCAGAGTTATTTCACACGCTGCTTGTTCCTGCCTGTGTGTCACTCTGTGATTTCCAACACGCCAAGCTATGCAATCACTTGCTTTTACTCATAGAGTGTTTCTTTAGGGAATAGCTTATGATTGGTTATGTGATTATACAACAGTGTTTTAAAGACACGTCTGTGGTTATGTAAAATGCTGTTTCGCTGAGGATCATGGTCATTTCTACATATTTCTCTATTCATGTAATTATAAGAATATATTTATTTTTGCAGTGTTTTATTTATTTATTAAAAAAAATTTTTTTTTTTGAGGCAGAGCCTCGCTCTGTCACCCAGGCTGGAGTGCAGTGGTGCGATCTCAACTCACTGCAACCTCCGCCTCCCAGGTTCGAGTGATTCTTCTGCCTCAGCCTCCCGAGTAGTTCGAATTACAGTTGTGTGCCACCATGCCCGGTAATTTTTTGTATTTTTAGTAGAGACAGGGTTTTACCATGTTGGCCAGGCTGGTTTCAAACTCCTGACCTCAAGTGATCGCCTGCCTTGGCCTCCCAAAGTGCTAGGATTACAGGTGTGAGCCACTGCGCCCAGCCAATTTTGCAGTGTTTTAGATACTGTTGTGTTTGAGAGGAGAGAGGCACACAGATAGATGATAGTGATTAGCATTATATACTAGAAAGTGCAAGGTGTAGCACAGTTAACGGTGAGCCATCTCATAAAACCCTAACAGATGTCTCATTTGTCCATAAAGGGCCTTCTGTCCCGTAGAAATTCACGTACCCAACCTACTCTTCAACCATGATTTTTCTCTGGTGGCTTGCATGAACAGATTAATAGTGTCCACCTAATTTCTTCCTCCACTGAGGGAAAGCAAATAATCAGGACTGTTGCAAAATCTGCTCTGAGTTGAGCTTCCTGCCTTAAATCACACCCACAGTGAATGGCGTCCCTTTATCACCGCTAATGACTCTGACATCTCTCTCCACTCACATGTGAGTCTCCCCAGCTCTTCATAAACAAGTCTGTCTCGGTTCATTTATTCTATGAAAAAAACAGCAGTGAGCGGAGGATTTATTTTTTCTGCTGATTTTTAAAAGTCTGGTATAAAACCATTCTGAGCGTCTGTGGTGCCATTTATGAGGCAGAACCATTCTTTCTGATGATTTACTCTCTGTGCCGTCCTGCCCACTATATTATGAGTACTGTCCTAGTTGGCCTGAAGTTATCATATTTTGTCCTAATTGGGCCCCATTATATTGCTATACCAGGCAGTTTTCCTGGTTTAGAATCGGCAGCGTTATCTAGTGCAATGCTGGCTCCTCAGAGATGTGGATTAAATGACTTGCTAAGCATGTTAAATAGGTGTGGACTCTTATTCTTTTCTCTTGTGATGAGCCAGGAAGGCTGGTGGATCACTTAGGAGAGTGTTTGACTGCAGGTAACAAGCCACCCAGTATTGGGAGCTGAAAGCAGTCGGGGGCCACAGTGCAGCAGCCCAGCGGCACCCTCTCAGACCAGGGGCTGTCTAACCTCCTAACAGATTCTCCCACTCTGTGCTCTCCTTTCCTGCCCCGGGGCCTTGTACCTGCTGTTCACTCTGCTGAGAATTCTCCCCTTCACCCCTGCTCCCCCAACATTATCATCCACTCAGGGAAGCTGCCCTTGACCCTGCAACTGGCTGAAAACCCCTGCTATATAAAGGAGGATATATATATACACTGCTGATCCTAGGATCAGAGTAGGAAGACTCCTGTGTTTGACTTTTCTGTACCAGGAGCACCGTGCCCAGCCTATAAAGGAGAGGGCCAAGCACTTCCTTCTTTGTAACACTAATAATACATTCTAATTTTACATGTATCTGTAAGGCCCTTCGATTGTCCTCGTCCCTAGTAGACGGTAAACTCCATGAGTGCAAGGACCAGACCTAATTATAGTCATGATTGGTATTCACTAGCAATGCTTTTGGCTACAGGTTTGTAAAAAGTATCTCTTTTTTTTTTCCGAGATGGAGTCTCTCTCTATTGCCTAGACTGCAGTGAAATAGCGTGATCTCGGCTCACTGCAACCTCTGCCTCCCAGATTCAAGCGATTCTTCCACCTCAGCCTCCCATGTAGCTGGGACCACAGGTGCCTGCCATCATACCTGGCTAATTTTTGTATTTTTGTAGAGATGGAATTTCACCATGTTGGCCAGGCAGGTCTTGAACTCCTGACCTCAGGTGTCTGCCCACCTCGGCCTCCCAAAGTGCTGGGATTGCAGCCATGAGCCACTGCACCCGGCCTGAAAAGTATCTTAAATAAAGCAGGGCTTTTTTTTCCTTCTTCACTTAATAACAAGACAAGGGAACTCTGAGCATGGGCTTATTTGCTTTACACTGTCACGATCAGTGTCTCTCCCAATTTCTTGTTATTTTTCTCATGGTTGCAAAATAGCTGCTGTAGCCCAGCCATCACCTTCTTGTTTAAGAGAAGAAGGCAGGAAGGGAGGCAGTACCACTGACACCTAACCCTTTTATCAAGAAACCAAAAGTTTCCCTAGAATCCCCCCAGCTAATTTCTGCTTGTGTCTCCTTGCCACTTGGTCACCTGTAGCTAGAGAGGAGCTGCAAACCATGTTATAGCTTTGGCAGCCTCTACACTGGAGGTGAAAAGAGGAGAAAAAGGAGGAGAGGAGAGTGGGGCTAGCTTACTAGTAGCAATCTGCCCCACCCCTGCAACCCCAGTGTTTATCAAAACAAGCACTTTGTTTTTTTTGTGTGTGTGTGTGTGTTTTATTTTGCTTTGTGATAGAATTTCACTGTTGTTGCCCAGGCTGGAATGCAACAGTGCAATCTTGGCTCACTGCAACCTCCACCTCCCAGGTTCAAGTGATTCTCCTGCCTCAGCTTCCTGAGTAGCTGGGATTACAGGCATCCACCACCATGCCTGGCTAATTTTGTTTTTGTATTTTCAGTAGACGCAGAGTTTCACCATGGTGGCCTGGTCTCAAACTCCTGACCTCAGATAATCCACCCACCTCAGCCTCCCATAGTGCTGGGATTACAGGCGTGAGCCTCCATGCCTGGCCAGCACTTTGGTATTAATGGCCAAGTGGAAAAAACTCACCTGCTTTGACTGTTTATCCGTTCATTCATCCATTCATTCAGTGTCGAGAGCAAGCCAGTCTCTCTGCTACTAATTCTACATGCACGCTTTCTTACTCTCATGGCTGTTCTGTCTACATAGGCGTCACTGTTACTGTGATTAGAAACAATCTCGGGAAGAATCAATACCTTGCTTAAGG
This sequence comes from Alouatta palliata, assembly GCA_004027835.1. Classification (NCBI taxonomy): domain Eukaryota; kingdom Metazoa; phylum Chordata; class Mammalia; order Primates; family Atelidae; genus Alouatta; species Alouatta palliata. The sequence continues at coordinate 38,321 of PVKV010018668.1, forward strand.
TTACACAACTCTGTAAGTGACAGACCCAAGACTCAATCCCGAGGCCACCTCCCTCCCAAACGCATCCATCCTTCACTGTGCGAGCACTGCTGATTCTAGGATTAGAGTAAGAAAACTCCTGCATGTGACTTTACGAGGAGGTAATGATTATTAGTCTGCCAGAGATTAGCTGCTACATTCAACATGTTTTGGCAAAACAGTTTGCTAATAACATTGCAACTGAACAAAACATATTGAATCTGTAATTTGGGATGATTTTATATTTGGGGCCTAACTAGGTGACATTTATTTTATGAGCAGGGTTATAATTTTTAGCACAGGGCCTTGTATGATAGAATACTAAATAGGAATTTACCCAGCGGTTAGTCCATACCCATAAACTCTAAATAATCTGCATAGTTTTTTTCCTGTTTAAGTAGGTAAGGCACTTTGCCAGGAGTTTTTGCTTTTTCTTATTCCTGAAAAATCTCAGCATTCTTGCTTCTGAGTAAATGAATCAGTGATCGTCTGTATTCATGTCCACAGCTTATAGTTACGTATATGTGAACTAAAATATTTAGAGACATTTCATCTTGGCAACATGTTTTGTGTGTGATTATAAAAGTAATAGATGTGCAATCAAAAGAAATGTTGCAGGAAGACTGAGAAAAATCACTTATAATTCTGTATCACCCAGAGGCAATAACTATTAACATTTCCGGCATATTTCCTACCTAATCTTTTTAAGGTTTTTTTCTTTGCATAGCTGAATTCATACATTATTTGCAGTTTTGTGTGCTGCAATTTTTCATATAATATCAACAACCTCCTTGTTATTACAAGCGTTGTTGTGAATGGCTGCCTAATTCCTTCCATTAAGAACGCAGCAATCCTCTCCTGGGCTGCTCTTCTCGTGATGGACATTCGGATTATTTCCTGGATACATCATATGTGCCTGGAATTGTTAACATTTTGTAAAGGAAGAACAGTCCGAACCATGACGCATCTGCTAACAGGCCCTCTACCTGCATCAGGTACTGTGTTAACCACTTATCCCCAGGAAGGCATCAGTCATTATCATTGCCTTGATGACTTTGTCCTGGTAGAACAGGATGCTGGCAATTTTTATACTTTAAAAAATGACCAGAGTCTTCAGTCTAGCAAACAGCGGTCCCCTGACACAGGGAAGATGAATACCAAGAAGACAGAGAGAAAATTGCTCAAGTGTTCTCTCCAGCCACTCCCTCCCACTGTGCCATGTCTGGCGGCCACTCTGGCAACCTCAGAGCCCTTTTGCTGCCCAGCTCCGGTGTCCCTTTTCTTCTCATGGCTCAGCAGCCCCTCTGACCACTGCAGCCTCACACGGTTCCTAGAATTCTTCAGGGCGGGGCAAGAGTAAACTGCTCAGACCATCTGTTTACTTTTCAGTCTTCCAAAATGTGGTGGCCAATAAAAGCCTTGCAGCCAGAGAGGTTATTTGAAAGCTCAGCCCTGAGCATACCCTTGCCTGCTTAAAAGCTTCCAGGGGGCCAGGCATGGTGGCTCATGCCTGTAATCCCAGCACTTTGGGAGGCCGAGGCAGGTGGATCACGAGGTCAGGAAGTCAACACCAGCTTGACCAACATGGTGAAACCCCGTCTCTACTAAAAATACAAAAAAATTAGCTGGGCGTGGTGCCCAACCAGGTGTGTTGTGGCACGCATCTGTAATCTCAGCTACTCAGGAGGCTGAGGCAGGAGAGTCGCTTGAACCCGGGAGGCGGAGGTTGCTGTCAGCCGAGATCATGCCACTGCACTCCAGCCAGTGTGACAGAACGAGACTACATCTCAAAAAAAAAACCAAAAACAAAAAAACCCTCCAGGGACTGTCAGTTGCTCTTAGAATCCAGACACTTCCCTGCAGGGGGGCCACAGGGCCTGATCTGGCCCTGCCTGCTGTGTCTCCTGTCACTCTGGGCCCCACCTGTAAGGGCTGCTTTTTGGTTCCTTTGTGTCCCTTTCACATTCTGTTCCCTGTTCTTACACACTGTTCCCTCTGCCTCCTCTCCCTTCTTCACCTTCTTCCCATCAACTGGGACTGCCTGCTTGTCCTTCAGATCTTTGTTGTTCTGTATCTTCAAGATGTTGCCCAAATGTTACCTTTTCATTGAGATAATCTCTGATTTTTTTGTTTTGTTTTGTTTTGTGTTTTGAGAAAGAATCTCCCTCTGTCTCCCAGGCTGGAGTACAGTGGCGCAATCTCGGCTCACTGCAACCTCCACCTCCCAGGTTCAAGAGATTCTCCTGCCTCAGCCTCCCGAGTAGCTGGGACTACAGGTGTGTGCCACCACACCCAGCTAATTTTGTATTTTTAGTAGAAACAGGGTTTTCCCATGTTGTCCAGGCTGATCTCAAACTCCTGACCTCAGGTGATCCACCCACCTCAGCCTCCCAAAGTGCTGGAATTACAGGCACGAGCCACTGTACCCTTCCGATGATCTGATTTTAGAGTTCCAGCTCTTCCCCTCCCCACCACCTCCCTGCTTGGTTTCCCTCCATAACACTTAGCACCGTCTCACTTACTGCCTGCTTTACCTATTAGCTGCACTGATCATCCATCTTTCTCCATTAAAACATAAGCTCCATGAAGGCAAACACTTTTGTTTTGTTCTCAGTGCCTAGAATCTTAGTGTTGAGATTGCCTGGTAATGAGTACGATTGGCCTGGCGTTTTGTAAATAACGGTTAAGCCAACGGAAGAACACTAAATCTAAGTCTCTCTCCCTCCCTTTTCTTTGTAATCACTTCTGTGGGCTAGAATTTACTTTGATTCCTTTCAACACAACAGCTAGAAGTTTCCAGACAATGAAAGCCAAAATCCAGGCCAGGTGCAGTGGCTCACACCTGTAATCCCAGCCCTTTAGGAAGCTGAGGCAGGTAGATCTCTTGAGGCCAGGAGTTCGAGACCAGCCTGGCCAACATGGCAAAACCCTGTCTCTACTAAAAATACAAAAATTAGCTAGGAGTGGTAGTGTATGCCTGTAATCCTAGCTACTAAGGAGGCATGAGAATCACTCGAACCCTGGAGGCGGAGGTTGCAGTCAGCCGAGATTGCACCATTGCACTCCAGCCCGGGCATCAGAGTGAGACTCTGTAAGTCAATCAATCAATCATTCCCAAGGTGTTTAACCTTTTCCTCATCTGTTGAAGGAGTTTAGTTATATTTGGATATGATAATCACAGCCTCCAGCCCGCTTCTGAGTTTGAGGCTCCTCTTGAAGGCCCAGGCTCCCCTAGGCATAAGGACTGCCCCATGCCCTGCTCACCCTGACGAAGTCAGAACAGAATACAGAAGTGCCAGGGGCCAAGCTCCATCAGGCTCCAGGGCCCAGGGGATCTTGCTTCCTGGGTGGGAGATGACCTGATCCCTTTGTAGGTGACCTGGTCCCTTTATCCCTTGGTACAAAGTGATAGCCCATCATGGTCTCTAGGTCTAACCCTCTTCCACCATTAGGGGCAGTTTAAATATAACTTTCTTTCCTTACTGGGGCACTGAGGGGTAAAGGCCTCTTTTTAGTCTCATGCAAAATGTTTCAACAGCACGTGAGCACAATGTGTGGACAGAGAGAGACTTCTCACCACGCCTTAGCAAACAAGTCATGTCCTCTTCCCCTGTTTTATTTTACTTATAATAACTGACATTTATATAGGGCTTCCGTGTTCCAGACATTGTTCTAAGCTCTTTGCAGAGATGAACTTATTTAATCTTCGTAACAGTCATATGAAGCAGGCAGTATAATTATACATATTGTTACACTGAGTGTAATTATCTTTAGGGTGCCAGGTGCGGTGGCTCATGCCTGTAGTCCCAGCACTTTGGGAGGCCAAGGCGGTAGATCACTTGAGGTCAAGAGTTTGAGGCCAGCCTGGCCAACATAATGAAACCTCGTCTCTGCTAAAAATACAGAAATTAGCCGGGCACAGTGGCATGTGCCTGTAATCCCAGCTACTTGGGAGACTGAGGCAGGAGAATCTGTTGAACCCAGGAAGAGGAGCTTGCAGTGAGCCAAGATCGCGCCAGTGCACTTTAGCCTGGGCAACAGAGCAAGACTCTGTCTTAAAAAAAGAAAAAATTAGGCCGGGCGCAGTGGCTCACGCCTGTAATCCCAGCACTTTGGGAGGCCAGGATGGGCAGATCACTTGAGGCCAGGAGTTCGAGACTAGCCTGGTCAACATGGCAAAATCCCGTTTCTACTAAAAATACAAAAATTAGCTGGGCTCGGTAGCACATGTTTGTAATCGCAGCAACTTGGGAGGCTGAGACAGAATCACTTGAACCTGGGAGACGGAGGCTGCAGTGACCCAAGATCATGTCAGTGCACTCCAGCCTAGGTGACAGTGTGAGACGCAGTCTCCAAAAAAAAAAAAAAATTATCATGTAATTTGAAAACGGAGACAAAAACAAATTTTTGTCCTGTGATTATTCCCAACTAGAAGCAATTATTGTGTAATGCTTTCTATAGGTTATGAAATTGCTGTTTTATAGGAAACAAAAACAAGGTTATAATTTAGATTCTTTTTTTTTAATTTTGTTTTCTGTCTTTATTCATGTTACAAATGAATGCAGATTAATGAGTCAAGTAGTTGTACCCAGCAAGTTATACAAATCAGTAGCACACAACTCCTCACTGGCCCATTGCTCACTCCTAGAGGCAGCCACCCTCTGTGAGTTGAGCTAATTTTGTGGATATTCACTTTCATTGTTCTAAACAACTTGTTTGTGTTGCTGTTTCTGGATCTACTTGCTGTTATGTATTGAATTTGTGTCCTGGTGAATGAGGATTTAACTCTGTCCACTCCATCCCACTCTGACATTTCATCCCCGTGTCTTTCTAGTGTCATTAATCCTAATTTGGTTGACCATGCACAGTGGCTCATGCCTGTAATCCCAGCACTTTGGGAGGCCGAGGGAGGTGGATCACCTGAGGTCACAAGTTTGAGACCAGCCTGGCCAACAGAGTGAAACCCTGTCTCAACTGAAAATACAAAAATTAGCTAGGCGTGATTGATGGTGGGCACCTGTAATCCCAGCTACTTGGGAGACTGAGGTAGGAGAATTGCTTAAACCCAGGAAGTAGAGTTTATAGTGAGCCACGATTGCACCACTGTACTTCAGTCTGGGCAACAACACAAGACTCTGTCTCAAAAAAAAAAAAAAAAAAAAAAATTCTAATTTGTGTTATATCAGCATTTAGTATTTATATCTTGCCTGTACATACGTTGTTTTAAACATCATTCACAACAGAGCCACTTTGAAGGCATGATTATTTTTTCTGCATGCTTTGTTTGTTATGATTTTAAAATTGTTGTAAGTTTTTGAAGAATACTAATTCAGCCTCAAACTCTTCTTCCAAAAGTCTGAGTGTACCAATTTCCTGTCAATAAATTTAAAATAATAACCAATCTCAGCTTTTTGGCAGAATGTCTCATGGAGCTATTTCCTGATTGATGCTTTGTAGGCCTGTTAACAACTGTGATTTTAGGATTTCTGTGTCCAATCTAGGAACCATCTGCACTTCTCTCTCATGTTGGACCTACCATTGCCTCCTTCTTAGATGGATTCCATCCTCCATCTAAGAAGGAGGCAATGGTAGGTCCAACATGAGAAGAATTTATGTCAAAAAATGTCTTCATTCCACCCTCACATTAAAGTGATAGTTTGATAGTTTGGCTGGGTATAGAATGATAGGGAAGTATTTTGAAGGCTTTGTCTCCTTGTCTTTGTTCTTTCAGTCTGGATTTTAAGAAGTTCAATTTTATTCTGATTCTTGATCTTTTATATGAAACCAGAAGCACATAGGATCTTCTCTTTGCATTTAGGGTTCTGCAATAATACTGTGAGGAACTTTGGTGTGAGTCTGTTTAAACTCATGCCCTTTTGTTCTGGGAAGTCCTTTTGAATTATTTCATCAATTTTCTCTCTCTTTCTCTCTCTGTCTCTTTCTGAGTGTGTGTGTGTGTGTGTGT